>VXAU01000787.1:0-22228 GCA_013399695.1 Formicarius rufipectus
ACTTTGAGCCTCCTCCTTGGAACACCACCCCTCTTAGGTTTGAGCTTAAAGTGGAGGTTAAGTTTGCAACGCAAACCCCATTGTAGAAGGGCACTAAATTTGTCAAGCACAATTTGCCTTAGTGAAGCCATGTTGGTTCCAGAGGATAACTCCAGCGGTATTAAAAAATGCAATTATCTTTTTCCCTTTTGAAATCTCTAATCAGAACTTACTAGTGCTTCTAGTGACAGATCGTGCAGATAGAGGGGAGGAAGTTCTCCATGAGATGACAGCTTATCAACCCTGCAGAGCTTTCATAGGAGTTAGTTGGTAAGATGTGACCTGGGTTCATGTGAGAGGTCTCAGAGGCCTCTGTGACCCCCTGAGAGTGCCTTGCCAAGTGTTCCAGGCTGAACTCCCTGGAGATGCACAGCAGGTGGAGCTGCCATGTCTCTATTACCACCCAACTTAGAACAAAGTGATATTCTGGGCAAAAACAGCTGTAAAGGAAGATCTGGTGCATTACAGGGAGTTGTTTGTATTTCAGATAAAACCACATGGGACTGTTCGGTCTTGTTTGTCATTCCTTCCAACTTTCCTGGAGCTAGGAAACACTCTGCGTCCTGCTGCCAATACCAGCTGGCCTGCAGCACTGTCAGGATTCAGACTTTTCATGGGCCAGAATTTGAAGGGGCAGTATTAGATCATGTCAATGTTGACTGGCTCCCAAGTATTGCTCTGTGGCCGCATGAAAGAGATGGGGGCTAAAGGAAGAAACATAAGGGTTTTGGTCTGTTTAACCCTTTTCTTCAGTGAGTTGTCCAGATCTTGCTGCTCCTGGAACTGTGGCCATGATACCTTTACAGATGTACAAAATGAGAGGTGGAATGAGTTTGCTAACTCCTGTTCTTTTTTAGCTTTGAGCCATCCTCAACTGTGCCGTTTCTAAATGGCTGTTTTGTGGTGTAGTACTGTCAGGGATGGGTTCTAAATAAATCATCTCCTCCCTTGTGATTCCAAGGGTTTGTGGAATGCCTACTGCTGTGTTAATAGGCAGCAATGGCAGCCCTTGAAATAGGGGGCTGTAGCAAAACATGTCAATTCCCACCTTGACCTCAGGTCACACATGTTGCTTGTGATTGCATTGACAATGTGCTGGACTCATGACCATGGCTGGGCTCTGTTCCCTGCAGGAACTACCTGCTCCTTGTTGCAGACACATGCTGTCCTCTTCTGTCAGCAAGTATCTTGGGAGGCTACTGCAGGGCTTAAAGGCATTTGTCAGACCTTCGCAGACAAATCTTAGTCCTCTTCTCCCAAGGAAGAAGAAAATGCAGGAATGATAGATTCTTCTAATAGCACAAGAGACCATGGTGGACAAGGGGCTGGTTTTCTGAGACTGTGTGGAGGCATCAAGTGGTTCAACACAACTCTTTACCAGCCCAGTGCTGTTCTGACACCAGCAGGGCTCAGGGAGTTTAATGCTTACCATCCTATGCTTCCCTTTGTTTTCCAGATGATGTGTCTGACTCTGAGGAAAGCATTTCAAGTAACAAATCCTGCAGGAATGAGCGATCCCTTCAGGAGAAGCTGGAGATTGTGACCAACGAAGGGCTGCTGCTCACTGTCAAGGTGTTCCTGGACTGGCTGAGGACAAACACGGACCTCATCATTATGTGTGCTCAGGTGGGACTGGTGTCAGGGCTCCCTCCAAGACTGTGTCTGGGCAGCTCCCCTGGGCTGGGATGTGGAGGGGAAGTTGCAGCCACAGCCCCAGTTGCTGGCAGAGTGTGATGTTACATCCCACACCAACTGAATTAAGCTAATTTGGACTTAAGAAGGGTAGTGAAGTTTACTCTTCATAAAGCATTCTGAGGGCTGTGAGATCCTGGAAGGCCCAAGCACCCTGGTTGTTATGTACATTTCTCTTGACATTTTCTGTGACCTTTTGTGTTCTCCTGCAGAGCTCTCAGAGCCTGTGGAACAGGCTGTCTGTACTCCTGAACCTTCTGCCTTCTGCTGCAGATCTGCAGGAATCAGGTACTGGAGAAGGAAAAGACAATGTCATGTTTTGCCAAGCCTAGTCCTCAGTGATTCTCAGGGTGTGTGGATGATCCCAGGGTGACATATTTCCCAGCAGCAGTTTTTATAAGCACAATGGGAAGTGGCCCATGCATCTGTTGGTTTTTTTTGTTGAAACACCATTCCAGTTAAATACTGTCCCATAGACTTTAGAATCATAAAATCATGGAATATCCTGAGTTGGAAGGGACCCCACACCAGGTTTATCAAATCCAACTCCTGGCCCCACAGGACAGCCCCAAAAATCACACACAAAAAAGTGCTCTATTGAGATATATATGGCTGACAACATACTGAAACACTGACAGCAGCTTGTGAAAGTCCATGTATAGCAGATAGGAGTGAAATTCACTGCCAGGAGCAGAAGTAAGGCTGTGATTTTGCCATGACAATCCTGTAAAATAGTTTTGGAGGTCCAGCTGCTTGTGATGTGCTTTCTGTGCCTCTTTGGGGCCGAGTCTGAAGATCCCTGTTGGGAGAAGCAGTCTCAGACTCAAATGGGTTTTCAAATAAGAGTTTATTAGATGGTGAAAGCGAAGCACACTGGATACTGCAGGAGTCCTCGCTCCCCAAAACCACATACTGAGCACAGTGCAGGTTGGGAGTTTGTCGAGGTACTTCATACATGTTCATTACGTCATATACATTTTACAATGTGATGCTAAACTGTCTTCAACGTATGTTTCTTTATTGTGTCAGTTCCGTCCACTATAAGTCCCATATTCCTTGATAAAGGCTCAGGAAAACTAAACAGTTCTACCATAATTCAAGTATTTCCTTGATAGAGAAGTAGAGAAACTAAACAGTTCTACCATAATTCACACACTTCCTTGGTAGGGGCGTAATAACAACAACTTGTTCCCTTTATGGGGTGGCAATAACCCATTTGACTTTCACTGACACGAATCATAATGGCATTTATCACACTATGGTTCATGAGAAGCCGAGTTTAAACAGGGATGCTTCTCTCTCGGGACAAGTGGGAAAGCTGTCCCTCCAAACGGGAGAATTCCTGGAGTCACTCAGCAGACTGTTTGGGACAATTGGTGTTTATATTGTGGCTGGCCTTTTGGTTCCTCCTTCAGGAGGTGCTCACTAGACACGTGTCATTAACACCTCTGCCAGTGACCATTACAGATAATGTGCCTTAAAGCAGTTTTCGTCCCCTTATCAGTTGTTTTGCTCTCCTTCCTGTCCCTCCTCTTCAGGGCTGGCCCTGTGTGATGAAGTCAAGGACATCCTGAGTGATGCTGAGCTCCCAGACCTGAAGGCCAGCCTGCTGCTTCCAGAAGATGTGGCCCTGCGCAATCTCCCCCCTCTGAAAAATGCACACAAGAGGTTTAACTTTGAGCAGGACCGACCCATTTTCTCAGCAGTTGAGGAGGTGAGTTGGAACAAATCCTGAAGAAAATCAGACCTGGGTTGTTTTATGTGGTTCCTTTCCCCAGCACTGAGGGCCTGAGCAGAGGTTTGTGGGGGTGAGTGGGGGAGGGAGTGCTGCTGGTGTTTCCTGAAGCTTTCTTGAGTTGAGGAAATGCAGACTGATGGCATTCTGACCAGCTGTCAGCTTTGCTGCAACTCCATTCTGCAGTCTCTGTCTTCAGGAAAGATCAGCACCCATCAGAATGAGCAGTTTAATAGCAGTTCTTGCTTTTCCAAAAGCATTGGCTGTGTGTCAGAGCTGGCTCAAGATGAGCCCTGTGGCCTTTTGCTTCCTTGCAGTCTGTCGTGCGCATCTGCTGCATTCGGAGCTTTGGTCACTTCATTACCCACCTGCAAGGCAGCATCCTGCAGTTCAACTCAGAGCTTGGGATCTTCATCAGCATAGCACAGTCAGACCAAGACAACTTGCTGCACCAGGCCCAGGCTCAGTTTCACATGGTGAGTTGACAGAGGTGGATGAATTCTCTGTACTTGGCGCAGTTTCCTGTAGGTTGCTATTAGGTTGTCACTATAATGGCAGATCTTTGTGGTGAAAGTTCTGCTCCTTAAACCTACTTTGGTGTCCCCTTTTCACCCTGTACTAATGTCAACTGGTGTGTTTCCTGCTGACTGATACAGAAGTTTGGTTTTGCAACTAGGCTGCAGAGGAAGCTCGTCGGAACAGGCTCATGAGAGACATGGCTCAGCTTCGACTGCAGGTAGGAGATGCCAGTTCCAGCCTGAAAACCAGCAGGGTAGTGGCTGGAATATCAGAAACTGGGAAGGGAAGGGAAGGGAAAGCTCTCTGCTCCCATCCCACACAAAAGTGGTGAGTCCATTCTGCATAGACTTAATTGTAGAATGTTTCAAGCTGGAAGGGACCTGTAAGTCTAATGGAGTCCAACTCCCTGCTCCTCACACCTAAAACTAAATTAAATGTCCAAGAGCATTGTCCAGGCACTCCCTGAGCTCTGACAGGCTTTGTATTATGACCACTGCCCTGGGGAGGTCCTTCCATGGACCAACCACCCTCTGGGGAAGAACATTTTCTTAATGTCCAGCCTGAACTGTTCCCTGATGCAGCAATGGAACTGGAAAAGGACTGAACTGCTTCCTCATGTCCCATTGCTGGTCATTGGAAAGAGGGGATCAGCACCTCTCCCTCTCTGACCTCCATGAAGAAGGTGTAGGCTGTGATGGGGGTTCATCCTCAGCCTTCTGTGCTCCAAGCTGAGCAAGCTCAGTAATTTCAGCTTCTCAAGGCTTTCACCATCCTGGTCATTCTCCTCTGGACACTCCCTTGTTCAGTGTCCTTCTGGTATTGAGATGCCCAAAACTGCTCACAGTACTCAAGGTGGGGCTGTGCTGGGGCAGTGCAGAGTGGGACCATCATCTCCCACCAACTCTCTGGCATCCAGTCCTCTGCTCTATGTGCTGGGAGGTCAGAAGGGCCCAGTGGAGCTTTGCGGGATGAGTCTTGCCCTGTTTGATGCTTTGTTTTGGCATAAATATGAAGCCAGTGTCTGCATCTGTTTTCAGCTGGAGGTATCTCAGCTGGAAGGGAGTCTCCAGCAGCCTAAGGCACAGTCAGCCATGTCTCCTTACCTTGTCCCAGACACCCAGGCCCTTTGCCAGCACTTGGCCCTTGTCAAGCAGCTGGCCACCAGCGGGAGGTTCATCATCATCATCCCTCGCACAGGTTGGTAACTGTGGCTGCCTCTCTCTGTCACTTCCATGCTGGGAGCAGGCCCTGGGGGCCCACATCGTGGCTTTCCCTCCTTCTTGACTTTGCCTGGAGCAGCTGCAACACCATTGCCATGTGTTGCTTTTGGAGCCTATTTTATATGTGGCCTGTTTGCAATCTTGACAGTGTGTTAGAGAATATCGAGGAGAGAGGTCCTGTTCCCTCTCTGCCTCTCCTGCAACAACCAAGGCTGCCAGGCATCAGAGAGAGTTCCGTGGGGTGGGGATTACTTGACACCTCTGGATTAGTTTGCAGAAGTAGAACTGTAAGCAAGATGTTTTTATTTCTATTTTTTTTTTTTTTGTTAGTTATCGATGGCTTAGACTTCCTGAAAAAGGAGAACGCTGGTGCTCGGGACAGCATCCGGTATCTGGAGGCAGAATTTAAAAAGGGAAACAGGTGAGGGATGTGATTTGCCCTTTCTTTTGGAATGAGTGGGCTTTGGGGTGGAAGAAGGTGTCAGTGGTGGGAGCAGGCTGAGCTTCTCTTGGGGCAGAGCAAGGAGTGGACCATGAGAAAGCCAGGCTTGGGGAACGGGAAGGTGGTGTAGCAAATTTGGCAGCTGGTTCTCCCGATGTGCTAGTAGTTGCTGCTCAGCTGTGAAGTGCAGCTCCTTCTGGGGAATGGGGGAGTTGCATCTCTGTTGCTGTATAAACAAGAGCGGTGCCCTTTGCCACTGCCCTGGGAGTGCTGGAAGAGCCAGACTGTGCCTGGGTGCTCTGCAGAAGCACCAACATCTGTTAGGACAAACTGCATCTTCAAGGCCTGTGTTGGGGCTGATGGGCTTTGAGACTTGGTGGTGTGAGCAGCACACAGGGACTGTGGTGAGACAGGGAGGTGATCAAAGGGATTTACAGGGGATTCCTTGGGCGAGCCTTTGGGTCTTATTTGGGTTGGTAAAAGCCAGTGAAAGACCTTGCAGCACCTGGAGGAGCTGCTGTGGAGCACTGACTTTGGTCTATGTGATGGTGTCCATGTGAGCTCAGAGACTCTGCTCTCTCCTTAGGTACATTCGTTGCCAGAAAGAGGTTGGGAAGAGCTTTGAGAGGCATAAATTGAAGAGACAAGATTTAGATGCCTGGTAAGATTTCAGCATCTGAGCCTGGTCCCCAGCAGGCAGGTGGCTTTGGGGAGAGGTATTAGAAAGAGCTTGTTCTATGTGAATGTAGTGGGCTGATCCTGGCTGGACACTAAGTACTCGCTAAAGCAACTCTCTCACTCCCCTTTGCAACTGGACAGAGAAAGTAAAATGAAGGATTCATGAGTTGAGATAAGGACCAGGAAAGATCACTTACCAATCACTGTCATGAGCAAAACAGACTCAAAGTGGGGATATTAATTAAATCTATTACTAAGAGAATCACAGCAGGAGAATGAGAAGTAAAAGATAGCTTAAAAAACACCTTTCCCCCACCCCTTCTTCCTTCCAAGTTCTACCTCCTCCCCACCAGCAGTGGAGGGAGAAGGGGAATGGGGCCTATGACCAGTTGTTGTTTCTGCCACTGGTCAGAGAGGAATCCTTGCCTTGCTCCCCATGGGGTGCCTCCCACAGGAGACAGTCCTTCACCAGCTTCTCCAGCATGAGTCCCATGGCATCATTGCATATTGGCTCAGCCTTGGCCCACGGCAGGTCCATCCTGAAGCCACTGGCATCGGCCAGACATGGGGAAAAGTTCTGGCAGTTTCTCACAGAAGCTGCCCCTGTAGCTCCCGCACTACCAAAACCTGGCCACACAAACCCAATACAATGAGTAATGATGAAATTACCTGGAGTTAGGGATATCCATCTTCTCATCTGACACCAAGTGCTTTGTGCTCAGAAGGGTCTCAGAAAAGCCCTCATGGGGAGCAGGGAAGCAGTCCTTCCCACATGTCCTCCTGAGCAGATGTGGTCTTCCCACTGACCTTCCCCTCTGCTTCTCTTTTCTGACAGGAATCTCTATAAAATACTGGACAGCTGCAAACAACTGACAGTGTCTCAAGGGAGTGGAGAGGATGACACCACGGGAATGGTCACCATCATCACGGGCTTCCAGCTGGAGGACCCCAGCATGTTCTCGGTGCCCATGCAGGTCGGTAGCTCCTTTCTGGCTGGGCTGAGCTGAGCTGTTCTGCTTCCTACCGAGGGTAAAACGTGATTGATGACTGATTCTTTTTCTTAATGTTTTCTGCCTTGGGTAATAACTGTCCTGGGTTCCCCAAAGTTAGCTTATAAGTTGAAATTCCTTTTTCCTTGAAAGTGCCTTGCTTTGTCGTGTGTTTGTGGTACAAAATACCCTGGAATTGGTGGGAGAATTGAATGTCATGTATGTGCAGGATTCTTGTGCCAGAGCAATGAGAAATGGAAGGATTAGGCCTTCCAGCTGTGCCAGACTGCCAGAGAGTCCCCCAGTTTGGAACAGCAGTTGTCTTGACAGGGGAAGGAAAAAAGTAACCACCTGTTTTGTCTGTGTTTGCTTGTAGTCTGCCATCCAGGCAGCTGCTAACGCCAGCGTGGAAATAAAAAATGTTCTGGAGTTCTACAAGCAGTGGAAAGAGATGGGCTGATGGTCAGAAAGGCATCAGGTTGGTGAACCTTTCTCTCCCCCTCTCGGAACGTGCAGCGTCTGAACGAAGGAAACAACAATCTGGGCGACACTTAGACACGAAGAAGCCGCAGCAGCAACAGTAACAAAAATTCCTACCCAAACGAATTAAAAAAAAAAAATCCAATGTGGGCACGCACACAGACACCCTCCACCTGCATCCCGACCAGACGGCTGTACAGCTCTGACGGCGCCTACTGCTCTGAGAGAGGCCCCTGGGCATGGCTGGGGCAGAGCTCTGCCCCTCTCCCAGTTGGCAGAGACGGGCGAGAGACAGGCAGTCCTTCATCCCCCTCCTTCCTCCCAAAGTTTTGCTTGGCCAGTGGAAATGGGCCAGTGGTTCAAAGCGTGGACTTGACTTCAGCGAAACCAAACCAGCGTGGCAGAAACAGAGCCCTCCGCCTTGGGGAGAAGATCCAAAGTGTTTTGCTCTTGTTTGGCAATCTGGGGACAGGAAAGTGTAAAGTAGTTTGTTTTTTTTTTCCCTCCTCCTTTGAATTAATTATTTTCGAAGGTTTTTTCCTTTTAATTCTTAATTTTTATATATATAAATAATATTAAAATCAAAAAGGAAAAAGGGGATTTCCCTTGGGGTTCTGGATACTCTTCCAACGTCAGATTAAAAAGGAAACAATTATGCTATTTAAAAGGGGGGAAGAGCTCTTAATATAATTTTTTTCTCTTAGAACAAGCATATTTATTTCCTTTCCCAGTCCCCCATGGAGCAGGCTCAGTGCAAAGGAATGTGGGCCTGCAAGGAGGGAGCAGCCTCACTGTGCACATCCCCGCTCTCCCTGTGAGCCACACACTTCATGAGCAACATGAGCTTGGCTGTGCTGTTCCAGGGAGGCCACAGGACTCTGTGCCTCCATCCCCAGTCTCTCCCACTTTGCTTCCAGCATTAGACCTCAGAGAAAAGGAGGAATCCAGCAGAATGGCTGGAAGAGAGAGAATGGCCAGGTGGGATTTAAACCCAGATAAGGTTCAACAGCTTGGCTTGAGCACCATGACCCTGGCATGGAGCAGACATCTCCAAAGGACCCAACGCCTCCTTTTTGTCTTTTCCTTTTTTCCCCTTTTTTTCCCTGAATCTTGCAATGGAGTGTGGAGGAGGAAGGAGGATCTTAAAGCCATTATCTTCTGCTGGTTGTTCAACACACCACTGCTGCTATGTCATGCTAGAGAGTGTGGCAGAGCTGGAGTATTTGTGTCCCACATCCTTGTGTCCCTCAGTGCCGGTCCAGGCAGCACTGTGACCGCCACTGCCCAGGAGGACCAAGCTCAAGGACCATTCCATGCTTTCTGCATCCCAAATGGGAGGGATGATTCTATCCAGACAGATGCTGGAAGAGCTGGTTCCCCAGATGACCTGTGAGGGACCTTGGAGACCTCCATCTCAAGAACATCTCACACAGCCTATGTCTGACAGGTTGTCACTCGCCAGTGCTTGGATGTGAAGCCGCAAGTTCCTCGCATGGCAGTGGGAGAGGAGCTGGGTGGCCTCTCCATGTTTCCTTTGCCTCCGTGTGCCCATGGAACAGACATCTCCATCCACATGAACCAGCAGCAGCTATGCAAGTACAAACCACTGGAGTCTACCTGTCTGTGTGTTCTCACATGACCTAGCCAGAAGCTGCTACAGGCGGGGTGTATCATGGGAAGCCAAGTCACATGCTCCAGTCTGTGGGTGCTCTGAGCATGGCTCGTTGTACTGCAAGGGTAGGATGTTCCTTGTTTTCAGGTAAAAACTAAGAATACCAGCACAAGTCGCAGAGGATTTGTTTCTTTTCCAGTTCCAGCACTTCTGCAACACAGCAGAGGGAAACACCAAGCTCCACAGTACAGCCAGATCCATCCCTGGGGCTGATGGGCAGGTGTAGAGGAGGGTCAGGGGTTTCCCTAAAGGATTTTCCATTTTGCAGCTTTTCCTGAAATGAAGTGCTTTGCTTGGCTAAGCCAAGGAAAGGACATATGCAGGACAGCACGTCAGAGACTCTGGCTCACCTTGGACGTTCTCGGAGATCTGTGATGGGCTGTGAAACTCACAGTCCCTCTTCCCTCCAGTGGTTGTATTTGAAGCCATTTGTTGTGTAGCTCATTATTTCTGTTTGATGGGATGGGAAAAATAGAAGGGAATCACCTTGTGGGACTTGGTGGAAAGCAGAGGCACCTCCCTCTGCTCCTCAGTTGATGTGCAGAGTGCTACTCTTGTGGTGAAACCCTCCTTGTCTGGCAGGGGCCTGGCTCAGGAGTGCAGGGAGCTGGCGGGCTCAGCTTTTTCATACTGCTGAGGAAACCCCCCTGATTCCAGCTGCTGAGCACTGCAGAGCCATCTGAGAGTCAGCTGGGGCTGAGCCCGACGGTTTGTCCGGAGAGCCCTTGGTGTAACATTCCTGTCACACTTGGGTGTGGTGAAGAGAAGTCTGGGCTGCAGTCAAAGCAGTGAGGACCTGGGGACAGTGCTCAGCTTTGCTCCAGGCTGGTAATTCCCTTGGTCCTAGCTGGATCTTGAGGGGAGGGAAGAGCAGTGCAGGCAGAGCAACAGCCCACAGGGAATCCTGTTGCACTGATGGTGAGTGTCTCAGTTCATGCAGCTCCTGGGGTTGTGCAGGGTGGAAGCTGGGAGCCAAGTGCTGTGGGGTCAGGGCAGCAGAGGAGGCTAGGTCTAGCATGGTGTTCCGGGTCACTGAGGTCTTGTTTGGGCACAGGACAGAGTTAAATACACTCAGTTTCTGTAACCAGAATTTGTGAAGCTGCCCTGAGCCCATACGAGGCCATGTGGTGAAAGCGAGGGCTGCTCACAACTATCCCTTAGTAACCACCGGGGTTCCCTGAGGGGTTGGTGTAATATTCCCTGATGTTTTGTACACCTGTACACTCTGGGTTGCCTGGGGAGGAATCGTGACCTTTTAAAACGGTGCCTGAAGGGTCCCAGTGGCATCCTCCTCCTCTCCAGAGCACATGGCTGTGGTTGAGGACTAGTTTTTGGATGTATGTCTGCACTCAGATACATGGAGCTGAAAAAGTGGGAGACTCCAAAGCTTGTGAGCAGTAACGTAGCTGCAGAGCAGCCTCAGGGAGATGGCATGTGGTGTCCTCTGGCACTCATGGCCTTCTAGGGGGGCTGAATGTGTCATCTTTAGGACTGGGGTAAAGGAAAGCACTTCTTAGCCCCCATCCCAGTGCTCAGGATGAGCTGAAGTTTCCTCCTAGGGGATAAATATTACAGATCTGCTCTATCCAAGGGCCTGTGGCAGTTTGTCCATCTTGGGATTTGGTGCATCATGCACACACCAACAGAGCCCTGAGCTGGCAGCTGTGTCCCTGCCCTTGAGTGGTGGTCACTGGTACAGAGCAAATGGGATGGTCTGTGAAAGGCTCCGTGTGTCCTGTGGTTCCTGTGCATCCCAGCCTGAGCCAGAGCTGTAAGCTGCTTCACCAAGAGAGCACTGGCCAGAATGGAGACTGTGCAGGCCCTGGCCCAGGCTCATCCTGCAGTGCTGCTCCTGCATTGTATCCAGGCTTGTCCATACCAGTTCCAAGCCAGTTCCATAGCACCCACTGTGCTGGGAAGGAGGGCAAATGAAACAACCATCCTGTGGGCCAAAACCAAGAGTTTTCATGTGTTTTTGTGTGTTTCTTGGATTTGGTTTTCCCTTTGTTACCACCCAGTTGAACTGTTGGGGATTTTTGGGGTGACTCCATGCTGGGAGGACGCTGGTCTGTGGTGGCTGAGGTTGGCTGGGCTTACCCCACACCACAGTGGACATGGTCACTGGTGCTTGTTGGGCTTCTGCTCTGTAGTTTCATGGGCTGTTTTGAGCAGCTCATCCCTCTACTCCCATCCTTGCTCAGCTCGAGGCCACCAGCAGTGCCTCGTGTTTTCTCTTGCATCTTCATTTTAGGGTTCTTTCCCTTCTTGATGTGCAGCAGCGCTGGCTCAGCCCGTCGGGGTGGGAACAAAAGGGGGGTGGCACAGGGGCTGTGTCACTGGCCCTGCCACGGGCAGGGAGGGGACTGTTGGTTTGAGGCAAGGGACAATCACCTCTCCTCCCCCCTCCTGTGGGCCTGTGGAGCCGGGGGGGATCGCTCTCGCTGGGGAACAAGGGGGGCACGGGCCCCATCTGGGCGAGGAGGGGCTGGGGCGCTCGGCATGTGACGGTGGTCCGAACACATTGACTGGCTTAATAAAATACCAGATGTTTGTACCTCGTGTCCTGTGGTCCTTCCCAGCCCATCCTGCCTTTCCTGCGCAGCCCAGAGCCAGCTGTGTTTTCCATCTGTGAATCTGCCCTCAAGCATGTGCTTTGCTGAGCCAACTTTCTGCTTTTCAGGAAAAAAAATGCAGATGGATCCTTCTTTATCCTTCAGATGGGGATGGGATTTCCATTGCTTCCTCTGCAGTTTGAGATGAGTTGCCAGGACTCCACGTGCTGGTGCCACAGGAGCACCTCTGACCCCAGCAAAAGTATCTTCTGTGGCTCGTTGGGCACCTTCACAGCTCTGTTTTAACAGGGGAAGGGAGAAGTGTAAATTTTTTAAATATGTGACTTTGGTTTCCATTTGAGGTGTCAGGCAGAGGGTGGGCTGGGGCTGCATGCCAGAGGTCAGATTGTGAGAGTCCCACCCCATGCTGGTGATGAGGGAAGCAAAGGGATGTTTTGTGGGGGGAAAAGGAATCAGTGTTCCCTTCCCTGTATTTGTTCCAACCAGAGCTCCCTGATTTGCTCTGCTGGTGGGAAGGACCAAGCTGGGCACCGGCTTAATTCCCTCTCCCTCTCTGGTTCTTTGGAGGCTGCCAGCAGTGGGAAGGTCAGAGAGAGGAGTTGTGAAAAGGCAAATCTGACTTCAGTCCCCAGTGGGGGACTGGGCTGTGGGTGAGATGTGCCCTGTGTCCCAACACCGCCCTGGCACAAAGGGACTGTCGCTGCTGGCTCCGTCCCCTCTAGCGGAGTGGGAACACCTCTTCCAGCTTGGGAGGGCTGTACCAAGAGGCCACCAGCATTCCTGGCCCTGACAGGCTGTGGATGTGCTGTTGGCCCCATAACAAACCCTGAACCTTCATTGTCGGTCCATGCAGGCAGCATGTTGCTGCAGGGTTGCCATGGGTGGGCGTTTGTCCCATGCCCCTTGTGTGGGAATGGACTGAGGGTGAAATTGAAGCAGGGAAAAGGCCACAACACTGGTCAGGGCCTGGGATTCCTGCTCCTGCTCCTTGGGAAGCCAAGTCCTCAGGGACCCCCAGGAGCTACCATCTCTCCAGCCCCACTCACAGTCCGTTCCCCTCCCTCTCTGTGCCTCCACTTCCCACTTCTTCTGGCACAGGCTCCCTGAAGACCTCCCTACCTGGGTTTGCTATGCTTATATGGGTTATTTTGGAGGAGTTGTTCAGCACTAGGCTCTGCATCCTGATGTGGAGACCCTAAACCCTTCCACTGGCCTCCTGCCAACACTGCTGGGGACACAGCTTCTCTTTGGCTGAGGCTTCTGGGGCAGCAGAGCCCTGCTGTCGACCAGCCAATGCCTCCAGCTCTTCAGGTCAGACACACAGTGAATTCGAGCTGCTCATGCTGTGCCCAGCACCCAGCATGAGCCCTCGAGGGGTCAATAAATCCCCAAGGATGGGGAATGGGAAAGCATTGATCCCACTCTCAGCTCGACCCTCTGCCCCAGGAGCGGTCGCTCCATCCCGCCGTGGTGTGGAGTTTCTGTTGGCATTTGTGGACTGACCCAGAGCTGCCACCAGCTCTGCTGCTCCCAGGTCAGTTTTGTTTTCCCCAGACTTTTGCTTTTTCCACTTCTCCCCTCCCAGGTCTCTGGCGGGACCCAGTGGTGTGAACCAGTGAGTGTTTATGAGGGTCCCTGCATGGACCTGCAGTCGACTCGGTTGCCTGCCCCAGCTTTCCCACTTTGGTGGCATTTAAGGTCCAGTGCCCAGAGCCACTTTATTATGGTCTCTCCAGTGATGGAGTCTCCCATGTTCCACCCCCCATCCCTGGAACACATCAGGGAGGGGTCCCAGCCAAAGCACAGCCATGGCAGGGTGGGCAGCGTGTCTGGCACAAAACTGCCCTTGAGAGCCCTCAGATCCCACTGCTGCCCCTTCCACTGATGAGCGGGAGCTGCTGGGGAGGGACCCAGGATGCAGCTGGGAGAAGGGCAGCAGTGGAGGGGCCAAGACCCCTGGCCCCTCCACAGGACAACTGGAGGTGCCCACAGGGCATCACCCCCCCATCTCACGGGGGCTCCTCACCAGTGCCGTGATGGTCCAGCTCAGCAGCGAGAAGTGTCTCCAAGCACTTGGGTAATATTGGGTTTTCCTCTTGCTTAAACCACCGTGTGAGTTTTGGGCTGGGGGTGTGGATGAGGTGCTCAGGACACCCCTCGTGCTGCCAAAATACTTGCTCTGTTGCCTCAGTTTCCCAAGATACTCCACTGGGTGTTCTTCACTGGTCCCTACATAAGAGCTTTGCTGAGCCAGGCTTGGGGGGAGCTACAGGGCATCTGGGGTGGGCTTGTCCTGCCTGGGACATCCTGGGCCGGGAGCCTCTGTGGGGAGAGAGGATGTGGTGGGGCAGGGGGTGAGGCAGGATCTGGCTTTTTCCTGCAGTCCCCCCGCCCCCCCCCGACTGCTGCCAGCACCCACCCATGGCTTCATCGTGCTCCTCCTGTCCTGGGTCTGGGGTCCTGATTCTGCTCAGCCCATGGCTCTTTGAAAGAGTGAGAGTGGACTTTGTTGGGCATAACCTTGGAGAAAGCCAGGAGATGTCCTGGGTGTGCCTGTCCTGGCTCCTGCCCACCTGTCCCCCAGTGGGCTCCGTCCTGTCCTCACAGAGGCTGTGGCCTCGAGCCCTGATCCCTCGCCCTGAGCTCTGTGGCTCTGAGATGCTGCCAGTAAAGCTGCTGCAGATCTTCAGCGTCCACCCTCGGGTACGTGTGGCTGCAGGAGGGAGGGCTCTTCTGCCAGGCTTCTTTCCCCAGTTCCCTCATCTAAGATGGGAAATCACCTGGAGTCCTGACCTAACCTTGCTTCAGCTGGGAGTTGCTCCCAGCCCACCCTGCCTCGGTTTCCCCATCCACCATAACCCCACAGCAGCTCTAGAGCTGCCCCACTGTCCCCGGGATATTCCCCGTCAGCCCTAATGTCCCCACAGGTCTGGGAGGATGGGATCATGTCAGGATACTGGTACTCAAAGAGCTCAGCCCTTGTTTGCATCCTCAGCTCCTTCCAGATGACAAATGAGACAGTCAACATGGGATGGAGATGAGGATGGGAATAGGAATGATGATGGACATGAGGATACAGGATAGCAACAGAGATGAGGATAGAGATGGGATGGGGACAGGGACAAGGACTGGAGTGACAAAAGCACAGGGCTGGAAACAGGGCTGGGGATGAAGGGGGAATGTAGACACGGATGGGGGCAAGGATGGGCATGGGGACAAGGATGGAGATGGAGACAGGGACAGGGATTGGGATAGGGATGGAGCTCACCCCAAAATGTGCTCTGCCCCCGCAGGTGTTTTATGTGGCTCTTCCTGGTGCTCTTGCCCTCCCTGGAGCTCTGCCAGGAGCCCACCACTGGCCCCTGCTCATCTACCTGCTGCTTGTCTGTGCCTTCCCCTGCAGCTCTGCCCACACCTTCAGCTCCATGTCAGCACATGCTGCCACATCTGCTGCCTCTGCAGCTGCAGAGCCCTCAGTGAGCTCTGCAGAGCGGGGCTGGCACAGGGGTGGGGAGGGCAGGGAGCTGCAGGCCCCATATTGCCATGTGTCTCTCACGGGCTGTGCGTTTGCCTGCAGTGCCCACACGATGCCAGACCGCTGGGTCAGCAGCGTTTGGCACTGATGCTTTGTGCCCCCAGCTGCTCTGCACTCCTTTGGCTGCACCGGCCTCTCCTGCTACTCCTGCTGTGTTTGGGGTAAGGAAAACTGGGCCTGGAAGTTTCCTCCTTCTCAGCTTTGAGGTCCTCTTGGCAGTTCCCCTTGCTCAGGCCTGAAGCCAAGGTGTTTGCAGGGTCTCCACTGTGGGGGCTGAGGGGGGTCTGTGACCCCCAAATCCACGGACCAGCCCCTTTCCCGGCAGGTTCAGTGCAGTAACCTCAAGAATGTGTCCGTGTCTGTGTCCACATCTGTGTGTCCCTGTCCCTGCTGCAGCACAGCCACTGTTTGGTGTCAGCCCCAGGGGCTTTGTGGACAATGCTGGAGACAGAACTGAGGGGTTTGGGCTCAGGGGAAGGTGTGGAGGACTGGCAGAGGCTGCAGTTGGTGGGAGCAGAGGTTGGTGGGGTTGGCACCAGTGCCCTGGCTGAGCGTGGGCTGGGGCTCTTGTGCCATGGGACCCCAGGGACTGAACCCCCCGGAAGTTCATCCGCAGGAGATGAACTGGGAGGTGGGTGCAGGAGGTGGGTGGTGAGGCCCTGGCACAGGACGCACAGAGAAGCTGTGGCTGCCCCATCCCTGGGAGTGTTCAAAGCCAGGTTGGACAGGGCTTGGAGCAACCTGGGATAGTGGAAGGTGTCCCTGCCCTGCCCATGGCAGGGAGGGGCAGAACAAGATGAACTTTCAGGTCCCTTCCAAATCACAGCAGTCGTGATCACAGAATTTGGGGCAGGGAGGATAAATCACCCTTATGTGGGGACTCAGCAAATGTTTGTGCTCGTGCGTGTACGTGTGTGTGTGTGTGTGAGGGTTAATGAGTAATTAGGGTCATTTTTGATAGAACTCTGAAGCTGGGCAGGGTGCTGGGCCACAGGGTGCAAGGAGCAGCCCTGCTGCCCCTTGATAACCCCTCACCTGGGTGAACCAGCTTTAAAATAAACTGAAATAATGGAGGTGCAGCACTTGGCTCCTCATTGTCAGGGACAGCATCCAGGGGTGGTGGTGGTACTGCTCCACTGCAGAGCCTGGGAGGGCACACGGAGGGAGGCCAGAGGTCCTCAGCCATGTGGGGTGGGGTGACACGGGGTATGCCCACTGCAGCCTCCCACCCACACCCCTATCCTGGGAAAGAACCAGCTCCACGATCTGCATTTATTTCTTTCCAAGGCTAAGAGAAAGGGTGCAAAGCAGGGACTGACGGGGTGCTGCGGGCTCAGCCGCTGCCCCTCGCGGGGCGGCGGGGGCTACACGAAGCCGTAGTAGCGCCGATACGCCTCCTGCAAGCCGACCTGGTCTGCCAGCTCGTCGCAGTCGGGGTTGAGCTCACACACCTCGCGCTTGGCCTCCAGCGGGTCCGGCGGGGCTGCGTGGATGCTGCTGGGGACAGATGGGGGACTCAGGGGAGGGTTGGGGGTCCCATGGGGGAGGGAACCTCCTCGGTGTCACTGGGGGCTGGGAACACCGGCCCAGGACCGAGCGCTACCTGTCATAGCCGTAATTCCGCTTCTGCCTCTGGACCACCTCAGCACTGGCACGTCTGGAGATGAAAGCTGAGGGGACAGCGTGGTGGGTCATGGGGGGTCGTGTCCCCCCGTCCCTGGGGCAGAGGGGCGAGCGTGGCCACGGTCACTCACCTTCAGACCTGGGCGAGTCGTCGGTGCTGGCGGAGCCATCAGCAGCTGGGGGTGACAAGGAGGAGTGGGTGCGCTCAGGAAGGTCCCGGGCAGGTTCCTGCCCTCACCTTGCTCCTCCTTCGGAGGCTCAGAACCCTTACTGAGATCCCCAACCTGTCAAAGGGCATCCTGCTCCCCATCTCCCCGCTCCAGCCCTGTGCCCTCTTTCCCCAGGGCTCAGTAAATGTCTCCCAGTCCCTTTGTTCCCTCCAAAGCCCTTCCCGGGGCCCAGCCCAGCCCCATCCCCACCATGCCCGGACACCCCCTGTACCTCTGCGGCAGAGGCCGAGTGTGAGCAGGGCCAGCAGGGTCAGCAGCACGAGGGACTTCATGGTGCCTCCCTGCATGGGCACTGGGCTCGGTCCAGCCCCGGTCCCTGGGTGGCTTTATAGGGCCCTGCAGCCCCAGCGAGGGGGGGACACGGCCCCACCAGGGTTATTTTCAGCACATCCGCTGTGGCCGGAGCTGCCGGCACAGACAGCAATTGTGGTTTGGGATGAACTTGGTCCCCCCGTGCCCAGTCAGAGCCCACAAAGGGAGGGAAACGTGGCCTGGGGCCAAAGGGGATTTGCTGGTGGGCCCAACCCTGCCGGCCTGGCAGGACCCAGTGCCCTCTGGGATAGGCGATGGAGCACTGAAAGGTTCCTTGCTCCACTCCCCAGTCACCCACTGCCCTGTCCCATTTCCCACTGCTGCATCCCAGCAGGCTGCTGCCACGCTGGAAGACTTTCCTGCTGAAACCTGTGGGGTTTTTCCTCCCCATGAAGGGCCAGTGGGGACTTGTTGACCCATTTTTTGGGGACCAGCATGTGCTCCTCTTGTGGCACTGCTGGGACCCAGAAAGAGGGAGAGCAGGTAGGTAGGTGACTGTACCCTTGATCTCCATGCAGCTCCCCTCATGCCACATCCCAGAGGCAGATGCTGGATGGCCAGAGCAGCAGCTGTTCCCAAAAGCAGCACTTGAGAGGTCCAGCACCTCTAAAAACCTCCAGAGCTTTTCTGGAGCAAAACATGCAGCTCTTGCCCTGTGCAGGGGAATGGGATAGCCTGAGCAAAACTTCTCATATCCATCCATCCTTTCATATCCTCCTCTCCCTCAGACCCCAGCAGTGCATGGGCACTCACCCACCCCTCGTTTGCTCCTGTTTAACTCTAGGAGGACTCTGGGCAGTGGGAGCCCCTGGGGCAACTGGGTGACATTCCTCTCTGGCATCCTGACCACTTTCAGATTAAATAAATCCCAGCCCTGTCTTGAAAAGCGGAACTGGAGGCTTTGGGGTGGAGGAGGAGAGAACTGCTGAAGCCAGAGCCTTTGTCAGACAAACCCCTAAAGTACAGAGTACACGGGCCAAGCACAAGGCAGGAGCCAAGCCAGGAGCAACGGCCCCAGTTTATTCAGATTCCAGCGAGGGGAAACTGTGGCAGCAGCTCCACCGTGAGCTCTAATTGCAGAGGCTGGAGCGTGGTGAGCACCCACCCGTGCCCCACATTGTCACAGGGCACCACATCTCCCTGGGGTGACCAGGAAACCTGCTGCCCTCGGGGGCTGCTGGACACGGCTCCCCCCTCAGTCCTCCTCAGGCTTGAGGGGACTCTTCTCATTCCCTGCCCAGCTCCAAGGAACAACCTCTTTTCTTCATGCTGAAGCCACTTGTCCCTCGTGGGGCTGCACCAGGCAGATCCTGGGAGCCCTCCCATTTCCAGCCAGCAAACTTCCAATGAGGTGGTAACAGACAACTCCAGACGGGTACAATCCACCTGGTTCCAGAAGGTTCCCCAGAGAAACATTAAACCCTTGTGCCATGAGCCCATGAAGTCGAGGCAGGGCTGGTCCAACCTCTGCATGCCAACAGCACATCCCCAGGTCCCTCACACTGCTGGGAGGGGAGAAGGGCTGAAAAATAACTAGGAAAACGAAGTAAAGAGCAATGAGGAACTTGGTGGAGCAGCTGCTGTCTCATCTATGATGGGCACAGATGGTTTGAGCACACGGAGACTGAATGAACCTGCAGACATGGGCAAGAGCATCAACTGTAGCCAAGTGCTGCCCAGAGGGCTGGGGCAGCTGTAACCCACCCTGGGCTGTAGGTGCTTTTGCTCCCAGGCTGTCAGGCACAGTCCAGCTCGGGGCATAAGGCACTGACTGTTGTCTAACACAGAGCTCAAATACCTCCAAGGCCCAAAGTCTGGCTTTAGTAGCTGGAATCAGGCCTGTCACAGCACTGAGGGACCAGGTGAGTGCACAGACACACTTTGGGACTCTCCTCCCTGTCGAGCAGAGTGGGGAATAGGGAATTGCCATTTATTTCCAAAGACCCAAATTCATTCTTTTTTTGTTTCTTAACCAAATCTGACCAAACCATGCCAGTCCAGCAGCTGGTCCAGCCACACTGCAGTGGCCTGACAGGGCAGTGCTGAGGTTGGGTGGCTGTGCACTCTGTCCCACGTTGGGAGGAGGGGCTGCCCCAGCAGAGCCTGCAGGTCCCCCCCGTGGCCTCACTGTGGCTCCTGGAATGTCATGACGAGTTCTCGCTGCTCTTTACTGATCTCCTGGAAGGAAAACAACACACAGACCTCAGCAAGATGCTTCTCCCCACCCTGCCACGCTCAGGACCTGAAGCCACCCACACACTGCTGTCCCCTGCACGTGCAGAACACAATCCCCTCATCCCCCATGGGAACATCCCAGTGCACAGGGAAAAGCACCCAAGATGTCCATAGAAAATTCCCAGGCCCTCAGTTTCAGCAGGACTTGGCTGATGGGGAGGCCTTGGAGAAGTGGAGGGTTTAAATGTAATTCACCAGCCAGGCCCCACTGAGTCTCCCTCGGGCTGGTGCTATGAGAAGGGTTGTTTGGTTTTATTTGTTTTTACCTGCCAGGCTTGTCTGTGAGCCTGGATCAGCTGTTGCAGCTCCACAATCTTGTCCCTCCCTGCCAGCACGGACTCGGCCACCTTCCTGTTCTCCTCCTCCTTCTCCCTGAGGACTTGGCGCAGGTAGGAGCGGTGCTTCAGGAGGTACGGCACGAGGGTGCTGTGGACATCCTGCTCCGGGACCCCACTGGGGCGCCTGGGGACACAGCGGCACCTGGAGCCGCCGCGGAGCAGCGACCCGGCCCCGCCCGGCCCCTCCCGGCCCCACGGCAGCTCCGGCGGCACCGGGAACCCCGGACAGCCAGCGCGGGGATCCCAGTGCACAGCCCCTCGGAGGGAACGGGAAAGCCTTCCCCAACTCCAGACATAAGCAGAGGCCTGGAGCAAGCAGGATGTCAATCACCTCCCAAACAGAAACATAAAATCCTGACGTTTCTGGTTCAAAGCCGCAGCACCTGCAGCATCTGCTGAGGCCCTGAGCCAGGGACCCAGAGAGGGCCCTGGGGAGCTCTGCTGTCAGACAGGAGCTGTGCCCAAAACACTCCATCACAACCTCTCAAGACAGGTCAGAATTGGGTTTTCCCCCTGGTCTCAGTGGCACTGACCTCCTTGCACTGAGGGAAGGGCACAGAGATGGATTCCTGACCCACAGCAGCACAGACTGAACTGATTTTTGGGTGTTTTAGGCCCAGTGACATTGCTGCCAGACAAATGCTCAAGATGCAGCAGCGTTCAGACCCTCCCTTACAGCACTCAAACATCACCCTGCTGCCCTTGGAGGGACGTGGCTCCCACCCATTCCTGGCCATCCATACCACGCTGGCTCTTCCCGGTCCTTTGCCTCCTCCACAATCTTGTCCAGTGAGTCAAAGAGCCCCTCCAGATTCCCTTCACTTTTCACCTCCTGGATCTCCTCCTGTGAAGGAAGGACACGAGAGGGACTCAGCAGGACCCTAATGGAACAAACACAGGCACCACTTGTGAGCCCTCACTGGTCCTGGAATCAGTGAATTATTTGCGTTGGAAGGAATCTTAAAGCTTATCCAGCCCCACCCCCTGCCACGGGCAGGGAATCCTTCCACTATACCAGGTCGCTCCAAGCCCTGTCCAACCTGGCCTTGGACACTTAAGAGATAAGGCAGTCACAACTTCTTGCCCAACGTATGCCAGGGCCTGCCCACCCTCACAGACAAGAATTTCTTCCCAATATCCCATCTAAGCCTGCCTTCTGGCAGTGGGAACTCTTCTCCCTTGTTCTGGCAGTCCCAGCCTTTGTCCAAAGTCCCTCCAGCTTTGTCCTAGAAGAAGGCTCCATCCTGGGAATCACCTGGGACTGAGTCTCCATCCCTGGTGTGGATGTGGCCCTTGGGGACACAGGTGGTGGCCTTGGCAGAGCTGGGGGAGCAGTTGGACTCGATGGTCTTAAGGGTCCTTTCCAACCTAAATGATTCCACAGCTCTTTCCGGGGAAGACAGAGCCATTTTGCCATTCAATTGTATTCGCTCCCTTTAAAAGCAGCCCGTTCATCGCTCTTTCCCAGGGGTCTGAAGCACCTCTGGGGGCTCCAGGACCCTCCGCAGCCCCTCGGGCCCGCTCGCCCTCACCTTGATGGATGACTGCAGTTGCGAGATGAACTGATCATAGATACTCCTGGTCAGCTGCGGCTGCAGCTTGTAGAAGCAACGGTAGCACTTGGCAAACTTCTGGTAGCTGCGAGAGCGGAGTGGGGATGTCAGGGCCAGCCGCGGCGCCAAAGCCAAGGCAGGGGCAGTGTCGCGGCCGGCGCCCCCTCCCGGCCCTCTGCCGCTCCCGTCTCACCTCCCGGCGGCCACTAGCTTCTCCAGGAACGTGTCCACCACGTTAGTGAACACTTGGGAGCGGCCCGTGGCGGCGGGCACGGCCTCGCCACCGCCCTCGGCCCCGCCATCGCCGCCCGCCGCCGCCATCACGGCCCGCGCGCGCTCCACCGCCGCTCCCCATTGGCTACC
>VXAU01000787.1:22284-32652 GCA_013399695.1 Formicarius rufipectus
GGGGGGGTGGCTCCGCCCACTCCCGCCCGCCCCGCTCCGCCGCTGGGAACTAAAAAGTTGAAAAATCGACAATAAAAACTTGCCCGAGGCAGCGCCGCGCCCTGAACCGGGGTAGCGGTTGTGTTAAAGCGTCTGTCTCTCTCCCAACGGCTTGGAAACTCCCCCTCTCTCTACCCCCGGGGACTCGGGCTCTCAGTCTTTTAATTTAAAAGGATCAGGCCTGAAGAATTCAGCGGAAGAACAAGTAGCCAAGTTCTGCCCGGAGAGAGAGAGAAAAGAGACGCTTCCCTGGTGAGAGCCAACCAGAACCAAGCCTGTGCCGTCAGGGGGCTCTGGCTGCAGCTGAGTTCCATGTGCTCTGGCTTCTTTTTCCTGGCTCTTTCAGCCATTGTGCACCCACTGTCACTGCTTGTTCAGGCAGGTCAGGTTTCCTCCTAGTCCCACTCCAAAGACAAAGGGCAAAACCCAAGCAAGCACTCCTATGACATGACACAAAGCACCAGCCTCTCCCTGGCACAAGCACTCATGCACTTTTAAACTCAGGCTCAGGTCTCAGAAGTTTATTAATTGTCAAGATCTTTGCTGGTTACGAGTGGAACATTAAGCTCAAGAGTGTCCCCGTGCTGGTGCTGCCACTCCTCCACACCACACATCACCACTGGCCCTGCTGGGGTTGATTGTTATTGTTCCTGTTAATACCGTTGTTAGTCCTGTTGTAGTGTGAGAACTGGGACAGCCTCCTGTGATCCAGGGTGCTGCTGCTGTGCTTTCTGGAGCAGAATCTCCTATTACAGCAAGGGCTGACCCGTGTCAATTTTCAACCAACAGGTGACAGGAACAGGCGCAGAAGGTGTTGTTCCAACAGCTTTGTCTGTGGCTCTGGCAGCCTTACTGAGCACTGCAGGAAACAAAGGTGGGGTGAAGAGGCCTTTGACGACTCACCTGAAGCCCCATCACAGAACTGTACCTTAGAACCAAGCTCTGTCCTTCAGCAGAGAAGCCTCTCCCACCTCAGCACCTGTTCTCCTCTAGCAGACACGGTCCAGTTCCTGCTGGGCAGAACCACGATGTTGGGATGAAGGGTAGAGCCACACTCAGCGAGTCCCAGGGAAGAGACAGCCAAGAGCAGCCTGGCAGCAGCCACAGGTTGGCAGGATCAACACCTTGACCACAATTCCTGGTTACAGTAGTGAGAAGAATGGAGGCAGGGCATCCAGAGGCAAATCCCTCACCTCGTGGGCACAGTTAACTGGGACGAGCACCACGTGTGGGCTGGCAGCACGAGGGGCAAATCTCAACCACCGAGAGAAGCACAGTGCAGTCAAACAATCCCTTCCCCTCCCTGAAGAGCAGCCTCCAGTTTCATCCCCCAGAAGTTTTCACTTGGTAAAATACAGACCACAGCTCAAGATTCTGATCCAGCAAGTGTGCAAAGTACTGTCCTCACCCTTCCCAAACAGGGTGAGCAGGATTTAAACTCTCAAAGCATTAGCGAACCATCACTTCTTATTCAATATGAACATACCAGTCAGGTTTGAACTGGATCAAAAGCCAGCACAAGGTTTTTCCTTCCCCATCTTGCATCCAGTTGTAGCTCAAACCACATTCAGTTCTCATCCTGTTGCTGGTAGCACCAGAATCAGACACTTCCAAACTGCATCTCTTTGTGCTTAAACTAACTAAAGGTGGGAAGTGGCCGCAGCCACCCTGAACGTGCAGGATTGACACACCAAACAAGGCCACAGGACAACCACTCAGTCCCCCAGAAATCAGAATAAGCTTCCATAAAATAAAAAAATTAAATATCAATGGATTAAAACCATAGGTTAGGGGTTAAAACCATCATCAGCTAATTCCGATCAGTCAGCTCAGCTCCTGACTTGCCATCGGCCAGCCTGCTGTTTGGAAGATGAGAGGGAACAATTTCCAAGAACATGCAAAACAAATACATACAGATCTATTCAAAACACAGAAAATCGGGTCTGAAGTGGTTCCAGGTTACTCTTGTCTCACATCTTCTAGAAATAAATGTGGGTAATTTGAGAATTCACTTGTGTATTCTCTGCTTCCACCTTCCCACAGCACAACTGCCACCAGAGCCCTCCCACTGGAAGGCCCTGCTGCAGGCTTGTCAGACTTGCCTCCTCCAAAATTTGGCAAAGATTAAAATAATTTAAAGAAAATAAACTGGCCTTTTGCTTCAGCCAGTAAGTCTTTAATTTAAAAAAAAAAAAAAAAGGAATTAATAACTTGCCAGGATTTGTTCACACACACCTGGAATGGACTGTCCTAGGCAAACAGCACTGCCAAAGGTCAAAGGTCACAGTTTGATGGTTTTAAGGAAAACCAGCAGCAGAGACTTGTATGATGCTCAGACCCAAAGAGGTGACGAGCAGCTGCTCTTGCGTCTGCCTTTCACTGCGACACCAGCCAGAGACAAAGGCACAGCAGCTGTGTCTCCTCCCAGGCTCTCCCCCACGACAGTCTGAACTCAGAGGGTTCACAGGAAGCTTCTCTTCCACCAGCTGCCTCTACCAGTGCCTCGAGTCCACCAGCTCTGGGCGGAGGCTCAGCTTCTTCAGTGTTTCGTACCCCACCACGATGACGATGGTGGAAGGGGTGGCAGAGATGATGCGGGCAGAGAGGCCTTTGGTCAGCCCCCAGGGACCTTCCTCTGCAATGAGCTGTTTGAAGGTGAGGATGATGGAGCTCTTGCCTTCCACCTGCAACGCCAGAACCAACATTCACAGAGCTGCCAGACTCCACGCTGAGCTGCCCTGGGGCTTTGCTGCTACTGAAGACTCTGGAGACTACAGATCTCCCACTCCAACAACCTTTTCAAAAGTTGTTGTTGTTCCAAAACCCATGTGAGCAGGCCAGGCTGGCCCTGCCAGCCCCACTCCCTGGGCTGCTCCTGCTACTACTGAGGGCTAATTAAGCAGGTGATACCCAGGATGAAAGACCCAGAGAGAGCAGGGGAGCTGCTCACCTGAAACCACAGGGATCAGAGAACTGAGGCCAAGCCCCACCCTGCAGACCTGCTGGGCAGGCTGAGCTCTTACCTGGACCCGAGCCCTGACCACATCCATGGGGTTGGTGAGTGTGGAAGCTGTTGCGGCTGCAAGTGGCCCTGATATTGCCTGCAGCAGGAGGTGAGGACAGTCTTTAGGAGTCAAGCTCGAAAGCTGTTCTGGGAATGTAAAAGAGAAGAAAGTTTCAGACTTTCAGTGGCTGCTTATCAGTTCCTTAACTCCACCCTCTAATTACAACTGCCTTGCAGTGGGCAGAATCCCTGATTTACAGCCTGCTACCTCCTCCCAGAGAATCCCCACGCAGTGCTTCCCACAGCAATCCAAAAGGCAGCACAGTGCAGGGAGCAGGACTCATCACTTTGATAGCCACGGGACACTCCAGTGCTCCACCCCACAGCCTCCCATCAGCTCCCACACCGGCTCCCAGGCCCACAGGGCAAACGACACAAAACAAGCTTTCATGTTCCTAAAACAGGGCATGGAAACATCCACCTCCTTTAGAAGGGGGGTGAAGCCTTTAGGCAAGGTGAAAAGTGATTCACACAGGAAGATGTCACTACCAAGTACACTGTCCAGGATATACCCTTGTATTCCACTGTGGATCCCTAAGGAGAAAAGTGCCATGTAGTGCTCATCCCAGACATCCTCACTCTGCTCCTGCAAGCCTGGTCAATGGCATTTGAATCTCCCACACTTCTATTTGTTGAAGTTGTACAGATGACAGTCTAAGAACCCCATTATCTTTGGATGATGGGGAGGCTGTGCTTGTCTGACAGGAGGGAAGAAAGTGAGTCTTTGACCTGGAACACTAATTCAAATTGGGGCCAGCAGTGCACCTGGAGCCCAAGGAGGATTCAGTGACCCCCAGAGCTGCTCCATCCAGGGACAGAGGATGGGGAAAGGCACCCAAAGGAGATACTAACAGTTGGGGCTTACATTTCCCATCATCTTGATTTCCACTGAGAACACAAGGAAAGAGCAAACACCCGCCAGCAGAGAGCTCTGGTCTCATCATGTCAGCTGCCTTGTTCCTACATGCCCTCCTTTGAGCCCTTCTGACGTGACAATCTTACAATTAATACAGTGGTTTGTGGTCTAATAAATAGTTGATATGGAGTGTGAAGGGAGTGCTCCCCACGAAGTTCAGACTGGACCAACATCCTAAGCTATCACTGCCTTTTAAACGCAGCACCAATGCAGAACCAACATTCCCTGTAGCTATCAGAACTTTGGAAAGCAAATGAGATGTTCAAGACACCTGGATTTTGAAGAACAGGTGATCTCAAAGATAAACTTTAAGCCCAGTACAGCAGAACCCAAGATGCTCATTACCACCACTTTTTGGCAGAAGTAAGGTAGATACAAGTCTAAAAACCACATGCAAAGCTGTACTGCAGAAATCTAAAGGATCACCAGAGGGGAAAAATAACTCTTAGCTGGCCAATACCTTCAGTCTTTGGGAACACCCTAAGGAGCATCAGAGCTGAACCACAGAGAGAGAACATTCTGCTAAGCTCAGCTTTTCATCACAAGATTTGGTGCCAGTTTTAAAGCTACAAAAACTGAAGCAAGACCTGACAGACAAACTCGCAGAAGATTCAGCCTTTGTCACTGCCTGTTGTTTGGTTTTGCCATGAGATTTGGGGCTCTCAAAGTCCTTTTGCCATTTATGAGATTCCTGAGTCCTCGTGAACTGAAAGATGAATTATATTTACACAGTGGCTCCAAAACATTGCCCAACACCAGACAAGAGCCTTCCTCACTCTCATGCAGGAAGCATTATTTGGGATTGGGGTAAGAGTAAGTTAAAGCAGATTCATCAAGCCCCTCTTGCTTAGAGCTATTCAGTTTGAAGTCCTCTAGCACTAAGACCCCCCTCTGCATTTAAACAGTGCTGCTCTGTTAAAACTTCACCCAGCACCTGCAGGATTCCTTCACACCAGATACAGTTCTCTGTTTCGTGACAGGATCTGTTTCTACCTCAAGAGAGAGAAAGCAACTCATGCTGGATCCAGTGTGTCAGAGTTGATCTGAGGGGCTTCTGGGTCTCCCGGGATAAGATACAATAGGAGCCTCCATTCACTTACCAGCATAGAAATGGTAGAAGGGCCACCAGACTGCACTGTTAGGAATATAAGTGAGCAGTGAGGCCACGTAGCCTCTATAGAAGCCTCGAAAACCGTCGGCCTTGAAAATCTGTACAATGATGTCCTTGGTTTGACCAAAGACCAGAAGCCGCTTGCCATTTTGGTTCTGCACCTTGAACCTGCCCATGCTTTCTCCCTTCCGCTGCATCATGAGGTGCTGAGAGATGACATCGATGGGCACTGTGATGCTCTGGGCCACCAGGGAGGCCGAGCCACCAGCCACCAGAGACTTCACAGCGTTGTTGTTGTTGTAGCGCGACACGTACTTGCGCGTGAGCTCGTACGTGGTCACGTAGCACTGACCCGAGATCAGGGTGAAGGTGTTGACCAAAAAGCCACGGTAGAGCCCGGCCGTCCCTTCTGTCCGCAGGATTTTCACAAAGGCATCGAAAGTCCCCTTGTACAGGCTCTTGCCCTTCTGAACCTGCAACCGCGTCCGGATGAGCGTGAAGGGGTAAACGCTCACCCGGATCATCATAGTCATGCAAATCCCAAACACGTAGAATTTTCTCTTGTCCAGGTGCTCCCACTCGATGATGGGGATGTTGCGTTTGTCCTCCATGGCTCCTTGGGGTGTGGTAGGAGAGGCCCAGATCTCCCTTAAAGGTACAGAGCAGATCCAGGCCCAGCCCTCCAGCCTTGACTCACCAGACAGGGAGTGCCGGCACCTGAAACAAGAGGCACCTTGGGCAGAGGACGAACGCCTCATGTGCTACAGCCACCCACATCACCTCAGACTTTGCTGGCTGTCCTCATACACACAACAAGCCCTTGCACAGCACTGTGCTGGCACCCTTTGACATCACTGTGCCTGCGTGCTGTGCTCCAGCACACGTGGCAGCTCTCACTATGGCCCACACAGCTCTGTGGCAAAGCAAAGCTCCCAGGCTGCGGGGAGCAGGCTGAGAGCCAGAGGATGAGCACCACTTCCACAGCACACTCACCTTTTAATGGACACACAGGATCACAGATTGACAAAAAAGCAGCTTCTTCCCAGTCATTCCGGGTCTGTGATGCTCCCAGGTGTCAGGATGTCACTTCAGTTCCAGGATCTGTACAAAGGCAGAAGTGACAAGTTTCTCTTTGTGCTCCAAGATTCGCTGCATAAATTAAGACACATTTCTTTGGGCATTTCCATTCTGATCTTCCTAAAGCTGAAGGGTGATGAGAAAGTTGTGAAAAGAGAAACAATGAGAAAACAAGGCCAGTGCAAACAGCCACACAGACTCTCCATGTTAGTGACCAATACCCTGAAAAGAAAGGGTTAAATTACAGCCCAGGATATCTCTGTTGAGCTGCTTGTCAACTACAACGACCAAAGTTCACCCTCCCTTCAAACACTGCATCAATGCTCCTGGTCTGATAACCCCCCAGACTGCCCTTCCACTGCTGGTCATGCTCAGAGCACCAGGGGCACAGGGAGGAGGAAGGAGGTGCTGGCTCAGCCTCCTCCAGCAGACTCTTCCCCTAAGGAAGCACCTCAGGCTAAGGGAACCTCCACACAGGGCCAGGCAACAAGATAAGGGCAGCTCAGAGAGTCACCCAACATGTTAATGAACCTTTCACTGCCTGCAAGGACTTTCCTTCCATATTGAAAAACAAGCCTTTGGGTATTTGAGAGTAACAGACCACTAAACTTTTGGGAAGGGCTTAACTGTAGGTGGATCACAGCAAATATTCTGGGTGCAGGCAAATGGGTATTTGCCTCTGTGCCTAGGCATGAGCCGAGCTGTCAGAGAGCAGAACAGTGAGGAGCAGGAATGGAACAAGGGGCCCAAAACCTGAGACCTGAAAACTTCTGAGAACTCAGAGGGAGGGGCAGTGACTATCACACACTGACTGAGGGCATTTTACATTGCTGTGCCACAATGCCTAAAGGGGCTCCAAGAGAGCTGGAGAGGGACTTTGGACAAGGGTTTGGAGTGACAGAAGAGGGAGAAATGGTTTCCCACTGCCAGAGGGCAGGGTTAGGTGGGATATTGGGAAGAAGTTCTTTCCTGTGAGGGTGGTGAGACCCTGGCTCGGGTTGCCCCATCCCTGAAAGAGTTTAAGACCAGGTTGTATGGGGCTTGGAGCAACCTGGTCTACTGGAAGGTGTCCCTGTCAATAAGGGGAGAAGACCTCTAAGGTCCTTTTGAAGCCAAACCAGTCTGTTGTTCTGTGAGAAATGTCTCCACACAGGAGCCTCCAAGGAGAGCCCACAGGGTGCAGAGTCATTCAGTCAGAAAGGCAGGAAAAAAACAACCAAAAATTATTTACCTCTGGCATGGAGAAGAAATTACAGTTATGAAATTACGGTGGGTCAAGGGTGAAGGTGCCATTAACTGACCATTTCATTGCCTGTCTGCCAAGAAAATATTTGCTGAACAGCAGCAAACAGCATTACACACTACCACAGACAGGGGAGTTAAAAATACTGAAGGGCAGCAGGTCCAACTCTTGTACCAGCACAAAGAGAACTACAGGCAATTGCCCTGGCAGATAAGGCAAACAAGCACAAGGGCCTGGCTAAACAAAGCCAGGATTGCTTTAATTACAATTACAGCATTACTGGGTTCACTAAGAGTGGTAGGATAAAGCCACAAAGCTTCCTGCAGAGGAATTATCTGCACAAAGCATCTATGAAAACATGGCTTGGTTCTTGTTAGGAGTCTCACTCACTTAATATTAAAAACAAACAACCACAAACAGTCTGCACAATGCAATTTCCTGGTGAAGGCTGAGGGTTTATTTCACATTCTTAGTTCCTCTGCCACCCAAGGGTGGAACTGAGCTCCCCATGGGAAAGTGAAGGCCTGCCTGCAAAAAAACATCCTCACTGCTGCAATAAGGAAACCAAAATAATAATAATGAAGGATCCTTGATTTTTATATAGTTTTATATGCTCTAGTGCTTTGGGTTTAGAATTTCAGCCATAACCCCTTAAGGAAGTAGCTGCACTTTCTGTGGACTCTTACAAATAACTCCCCTCATTTGGGGTCTGAATTAGAAGGACAAAGTCATTTTAATCCCAGGGCCCATGGGCACACAAAGTTTCTTCTGCATGGAAGAGGGAAGACATCCTGGCATTCCAGGGGATGACCAGCATGGCCAAAACTCTTGCTCTGCCAACACAAGAGCCTTGCTCAGAGCATTTATTCTTCTGGAAGTTTAGACCAAGGCAGGGATCCAGAGATCTCATCGTGTCCATTCAGCAATTCTTTGATGTTCTTTGAAGTAATTTTGGGGAGGCTGATAGAAAAGTAATGGTTAAATCTCCCAAGGACTGACCTGCTCTCCAAACCAAGGTACCAGTGCACCAGGTTTGTTCCCAGTTCCCACAGCCATCCTGCAGTTTCACCTCTGGAACAGCTTCTGTGCCAAGATCACCTGCCTCAGTAGTCCCTTTCCACCACACACAGAAAAGCATTTTTTGAACTTCTGCCCGGAAACCCAACCAGAGGTGACACCAAGCAGCCTGTCCCTGCTCCTGCTCTCAGGTTAGCCTGGGCACAGCCTGCCTCCTAAATACAGAATTCATCTTAGCACAGCACTCCAGTTTAGCTCCTTTTGATGTCACCCTGTCAGTCCAGTTCCCAGACCGCTCTGGCTGCAGCTGGAGCTGATTCCCTGGCAAAGAGAGACAGGGCCTTTGTGTGCCCCGGCCAGGCCATGTCCTGCCCAGCATGTTAATGCCGCAGCACCCCCTGGGAGCCGTCCAGAGCCACCTTGCCAAGTTGCCTGTGGAGATGCTCCAAAGTGGCAAAGCACGAGACCCACAGACCCACCGCAAGGCTCCAACTCGGTGCGTTCTCCCTGTGCCACAAAACCGGCCTCAGGTGGCAGCTCCCTTGGCAAAGTCCTCAGTGTTCACTCCTTAAATCCACCGCAGGGCGGGAGCAGATACAAAGCTGTGGGGGCGGGGGTGGTGGATATCAACCCGGAGTGAAGGGGAATTCTGGATATCAACCCCGGGGGAAGAAAGGACACAGCCCCCGGCTCGCTGACGATGCGCAGCTCAGCGGAGCAGCACAGACGCTCCGAGGCCGGCGCGTCCCTTTCCGGCACCCCCGCCATCGTGGCCAGGCGTCCCGCCCCGCTCCTGCGCCCCGAGCGAAGCCATCAGCGCCGACCCCTGGCCCGCAAAAGCTCGGCCGAGCTCTGAGACGGCAAACACGGGGGCACAGCTCGGCCCGGGGCCCGCTCAAGGTCATTGCCAGGGCCGGGCGCGTCCTCAGCGCGGCGGCTCCGCGGCTGGGGGACCGCGGGGGTGTCCCGGGGGTGCCCCGAGCCCCCTGCCCCTCTCCGCCCTCCCCTTCTCCTACTCTCAGGCCCCGCACGCTCCCGGCCCGGGGAGGAGCTCCCGCCGCTTCCCCCGGGCTCTTCCAAAGCCCAGCGTGCCTCGAACTAACCTGCCCCCCGACACGACCAGGGCCCACCCCATTTCCCGGTGTCCCCGCTCCCCACCTGCAGCCCCCTCGTCCCGCCCCACAGACCCCATACCCGCCCAGGGCCTCGTTCAGCCACCGCCGCACGCAGCGGGCCGAGCCACCACGGTCAGGCCCTGCTGCGCCGCCGCTCGCCCAGGCCAGGCCAGGCCAGGCCAGGCCACCCACACCCCTCTCCGCCACAGCCCGACCGTGCCCTCACCTGAGGCCGCCGGGCGGGACCCCCGGCCCGGCCCCGCCGCCATGGCCGCGTCCCGGCCGGAAGTGACTGGCGGCGTCGGCGCCCCGGCGGCGCCGCCATCTTAGGGAAAGGCTGAGGCCGCGCCGGAAGTGCCGCCCACGCGCGCTCGGCGCCCTCAGTAAATATGGCGCCTTAAAAGGGCCGCGCCCGATCCCGCTCTTAAAGGGCCAGCCACTCCCGGGAATTCACGTGCTGGGAAGGGCCGCGGGCACGGCGAGGAGGGCACGACACAGGGATGCACACAAAGGAAGGAAGGAAGCGGTGGGCAGGTGTAAGACAGCCCTCCCCCCTTCCAGGTCTCTCATTTCACGAGCGCACCTCGCACACTTGCACGTGCATCCCACACCTGCACACACATCCCACCCTGCACACACATCCCACACCTGCACACCCTGCACACACATCCCACCCTGCACACACATCCCACACCTGCACACACATGTGCATGGGTCACACCCTGCACATGCCCATGCTGCACATGAACACGTGTCCACACACACACACACACACACACACACACA
>VXAU01000787.1:42318-90714 GCA_013399695.1 Formicarius rufipectus
TGCGATGCTCTATAACAAACTCAGAGGACAGCTGGCCCACACTCACCATCCCCACGAGGTGCAGGGACACCCCTCTGTCTCCACACGTGTCCTGTCCAATCCCTCTTCTGACACGCTCCTGTACCCCCACAACTACAGTGGGGCCCTTCACCCCAGTTTTGCTCTCTGCTATTGGCAACAAGTCCCTGCACCCCCATCTCAGCATCTCCAGATCCACATCCCATCCCTGCACCCCCATCCCTGCACCCCTTGCCTGCACTCCCATATCCATCCCCCCATCCCTGCATCCCCACGCCTGTCTCAGCCTGCAGTTCCCACTCACCCATCCCAGATGAGTGCTGCTGGCTCTGGCTTTCCACACTACCTGGCTTTGGGGTGTCCCAGAAGGGGGTGTGGGGCACAGCAGTGGCACTAAGTCACATATGTGTGCCCCTTCACAGCACCCACAAATTTTGACTGATGGCACTTCCCCGCTTGGAACTTCACATACCAGGAAGCCTGACCCACGTGGTGCCAGCAGATTGCACTTCTCCTTTGGAACTTGCTGCCCTCCCTTTCCCAGAAATGTGAGAGTGAAGTTCCCTGAGCCCCAAAACAGGATCGCCAGCCACCACTGCTTCCCTCTTCTGCAACGGCCTTCCCTGCACACCGTGCAAGTGACTTTGCAAAACCACACATGAGGCACTGGAGAGATGCCAGGCCCTGCCTAAGCCAGGGTGCAGTATCAGCACCTCCAAAAGCAGCAGGTCTGGAACAGGCCCATTACTGGGGGTATCTGCCCTGCTGGAGCTGCGGAGCAGTGCCAAGTGCCAAGTGCCCGGCCAGTGGCTCCCTGCTTCCCGTGGTGTTACAGCCTTTCCCAGGGAGCTGTAAGGAGCTTGTGCCTCGTGCCTGCCAACACTGGAGGCTTATCTGGAGTCTGCTGCAGGGAACCCTCCCACCTCAAGGCTGAACCACATCCCCCAAGCTCTTCCTGATCCCCCCAGGGTGCCCTGTGGGGGTCCCACGACGGGCAGCCCCTTGGGGTGCAGCCTCAGGGGATGGCAGTGGGAACAAGCTCACATCTTAACTGCCCCTTAGGATTAGCGGGGCAGCCTGACCTTAATCCCCCTGGGTACGCAGGGGCCTGGAGGGGCCATCGCGGGGCTGGTGGGGCCTCCAGCACCCACTTGGCCGTGTCCCAGCTGGAAAACCCTGGTGGTTGCGGGACGCCAGGGTCAGTCCCAGCTCTACCCCATCCCAGTGATTGCTCCAAGGCTCCCTGTGCTAGACTTTCCCCAAAAAAACCGGTGGCCCTCAGCATGGACCCAAACCCCAGTGCTCCCACCCAGCTACACACCCCAGGGCACCGCTGCAGAGACTCTGACACTGTGCACAAGTGAGCAAAGCCTGGCCATGGTCCCTGCTCTGGGGTCCCATCTCCCTCCTGTCAGACTCCAGGGGAACCCGGAGCAGGGCTCAGCCCCACAAGAAAGCAGGAGAGCAGTAGAAATCCAATCTTGACTTAAGTGCTTGTGCTGGAATGGGGCTGGAGCTCTGTCACAGGCTCTTTTGCAAAGTCCCCATAGGTGTGTGTGAGGCACCTGTACATGCTCTGCACAGGGTTGTGCAAGGTCCCCACAGGGCTGTGAAGGTCCCTGTGGGGTATGTATCACCCCCCTGTGGCTCTGTAAGGTCCCCACAGTGCATGTATCATCTCTGTGAGCTCTGCAATGTCCCTGAAGGCCAGTGCAGGGACCCCACAGCTCCAGCTCAGCCCCTCAGTGTGACCCAGCCTGTTGGGACACCAGGGTTCCGAGGGGGCACAGGGAGGATCTGGGGCATTACTTCCCTGTTGCATTTCCCCATGGCAGTTCCCCATGGCAGTTCCTGTCTCCTGGACTATCTCCTCCTGATTGCATGGCCAGGCAGCAGCACGAGGTCCCAGCTTCTCCCCGGGGGTTCTCCCTGCCGTTTCAGAATCTGCTCTTTTTGGCACAACCTCATGACTTTTGGGACCTGACACTTCCAGGCTCAGAGTTGGGCTGGAACCCCATGGAGGGAACGGGCTGCAGCATTTTGGGGGTACCTGCTCCAGCACCCCTGAGCTGGTAGATGGGGGGCAAACAGGGCACTGGAAGGGGGCCAGTGTGTCCCCTGTCAACCTGTGAGCATCTGTCTCCGAGAGCTCACTTTACCCTTCCCCTGGGAGTGGACATGGCATCTCACTGGGTCCCCACAAGCCGTCCTGAAGCTTGGAGGTGGCACTGATGCCCCAGAGACCCTCTGGCACCCCCTACCCTCCTGCGCCTCAGCCCTGCTGCACCCAAACCCAGGGTGATGTGGCCCCACGCGGCTCAGGGGGACCCGAGTGTCCAAGTGCTGGGGCAGGGGGTACCCCCAGGACGGGCACCCCGGGCACCTACCTGGCTGTGCCTGTGCCCCGGCCGCCCGCCCGCGTCCCCTCACATCGCGGCTCCCCAGTGCTGTGCCTGGTAAAGCCGATTATGCGTCGGCTTTACAGCTCTCCTTCTCCCTGGCATCGCCTCCCGCCTCGCTCTGGTGCCTGGCACGGCCCGGGGGGCAAAGGGGATACCCTTGGCAGAATGTGGGGCCATCCCTATGGTAAGAGCAAACCTTCAGTCAGAGGCTCACTCAGGTTCTGCACCTCCCACGCCATCCCATCCTGAGGAATGTCTGGTTCCCAAAGCCCCAAGGGAGGGAAGCTCCAAGCCCTCAACACAAATTCCATCCTCTCTCCACCAGTCCCTTGCTGGGGTGCTCCTGGCCCAGGTGCCCCAGATCTCAGAACCCCACCCTTGGATGAGTTAGGGTGTAGGGGGCCACCCTGCTTCCCCCCATCCACAGTGCCTGCTGAGCCCCAGACCCCAGTGCAGCATCCTCAGATCACCCCCCAGACAGCAATGACGACAGCACACAGCGTGGGAAGGGTTTGGCTGTATTTTGACTCTGGAAGGAGATACAGGTAGTAATACAGAAGCTTTGCAAGCATGGATACATACACGACCTTGCCAGATCCCCCCAGAGCTGGGGGGCTTGTCCTGGGACCTGATTCTGCCCTCCACTGCACTCGAGGATCAGGGGGCTGCGGGCGTTCCCCAAACAAGACAAGAAGCCAGGATCTCTGTCAATGGCTGGATGGACCCTTGCAGAGAGGGGAACTGCTCCTGCCAGACCCCAAAATTCCTCTCACTAAACAAAACACCTTCTTTAGGGCCTGCCTGGCAAATCAGTCCTGCCTGGACTGAGCATCCTTCACTTCATCCCTGAAATGGTTCCTGAGCTCCCGCCACCAGAGATGAACCTGACTAACCCCAGCTGAGAAAAGCTGGGGTGAACCCCACTAGATGCAGCGGTCCCCAAAGCAGGGAACCCGGGGTGTCCTCCTGGGGCCAAGCCTGGGGAATCGAGGTCTATCACCCCAGCTGCCAAATCCATCTGGTCCCGGGATGCGGCTCTGGTGGGTTTTCACTTCCCCTACTCCATCTCCACTCAATGCCATGTGGGATCCCGTGAGGGTCCCAGCCTGGCCCCCACCTTGGCTAAGGCACAACTCGGCTGGTTAAAAAAACCAAAGGGAACAAGGTGCTTGGGATGGGGAATATGGGTAATTATGAGTAATACAGTACACTGAGTGCTGGGAGTGCAGGTGGGCAGGGGGCTGGGGAGGGGGCAATGGCCATGGGGAGACATGGGCATTGCCTGCAAGCTGCCAGGAGCCCCCACGCCAGCACTGCCGGGAACCAAAATTCAAAAAAAAAAAAAAAAAAAGGGAATTTTGGCTTCAGATCCCAAGAAAAAGGGTTGTAAAGGCACTGTGCTCCACCTGAGGCAAGACAACTGCCCTGGTGGCATGCAGCTCCGGTGGAGATAGCTACACTCCTCCCAGTCCTATGCAAAAAGCTTTGGCAAAAAAGGTACAATCTAAAGAGCATTTCAAATATGATCTCCTCCTGCATGGCTGCTTCGTAAACACAATTCTTTGCTGTCTTTGGCTGAAGTTTTAAAAAAATTGTGAAGCTGAGAAGCTTTTTTTTGGTTTGGATTTTTTTATATAGAAATAGATTTTTTTCTTTACAAAAAAAAAATCAAAGCATCTTTTAGCACTTTTAATATATATATATATATATATATAAAATTCCTGCTATAGAAAACAAAACCCCCCAATCTTGGTTTTTGATAGCTTTTTTTTTTAAGGGGAAAAAAAATTCTTTCACTTCGGGGAAAAAAACCTAGCTGGAGATGGGCAGGAACCACAGGAATGCGCCACAGAGTTACATGATGCTGCAGTTCTGCACAGCCTGAGCCTGGGAGGGAGAAAGAAAAAGAAGAGGGTTAAGAAGTGTCACTGTGTGTTTGCTCTGGCTGTGAAGTGTCCAGTGGGATCCTCTGGATGCCCACGGGGGCTGGACTGCCTCAGGCTCTCCTCCACCCTGGCCCTTGGGGTGCAATAAATAAATCTCCCCAGGCTGGGGCGTTCGTAGCTCAGAAATTTGAGAACTAGCAGTAGGTGATAGTTGAAGGTTATAATATAGCCTGAGCGTATTAATACAGAATATATTATATAGATACAAAATATATGTCCAAGTGCTGAAATATTCATGTTACCAGCATGAACAACATTTAGCAGTGGTGAAATGAGTGCTGTGGAGAATGGAGGATGCTCTGAGATGCCAAGGGGGATGATTGTGGGATGGGATGGGGTGAGGAGCTGCTATGGCCACATCTCTTTTCAATTCCTTTTCAAATCCCTGATCCCTTACAAAAAGGCTTGTGCAAACCCAAAGAGGAAGACCAAAAGCAGGGACAGAAGGGAGGGGATGAGACTCCTACAGTGCTGCCCTGTCGAGAAGGGCAATGGCAGGACAGGGGAGAGACCCAAGAGCAGCTGGACAGCCCAGAGCCGGAGTCTGGGCATGGCACTGACCTGCCTGCGGGGGTTGGAGCTCCCCAGGAGGTAGTTCCTGGTCACCAGGCTGTCCCCAAGGCTGATGCCAGAGTCGCCCATGCTGCGGTAGCTGCGGGTGACGGTGACGCTGGAGGTGGAGGAGCCCGAGGACATGGTGTTGATGCCAGCGTTCTGGGTGCCCGCCTTGTCAGCCGGTTGCCCGCACGTGCCGCAGACAACCGTGCGGGAGCGCAGGTTGTATTCCCCGGGGTCCCCAGAGCCACTGCAGCTGCCCTGGACACAGAGGGGGACAGACAAAACGACCCTGAGCCTGTGCCTGAACACCCTCTGCCCCGAGCTCCTGCCCCGAGGATGATGGTGTGACCCCGAGGACCTCCTGAGTTAGTCCTCGAACGGGGTCTGCACACGCCCAACCTCTCCATCACATGGTTTAAAAATAATAATAAATATTTTTGTATTTCTAATCCCAAGTGAATGGGGCTGGCATACTGCCAGGGGGTGACCTGTCCTGCTGCTCTGACCTTGCACCCCAGGCTGTCAGCACACAGGAGACACCTGAACTGTGCTCCTCTGAAACCATCCTCTTCCTCACTGCCTCAGGAGCTGGTAGCTTTCCAATGGGAAATTTGCTCTTGGAACAGATTCAGCCTTCAGATGAATGGGCAGCACTGGCTGCAGGAGCTTGGCTGCTCTGTCCAGGGATAATCAATATAGAAGAGAATCCATGGAATGGTTTGAGTTGGAACAGACTTTAAAGCTCAGCTCATTCCACCCCCTGCCATGGGCAGGAACAACTTCCACTAGATCAGATTGCTTCAAGCCCAGTCTCACCTGGCTTTGAACAATTCTAGGGATGGGGCAGCCACAGCTTCTCTGCCCAACCTGTGCCAGGGCCTCACCACCCTCAGAGGGAACAATTTCTTCCCAACATCCCATCTAACCCTGTCTTCTGGCAGTGGGAAGCCATTTCCCCTTGACCTGTCACTCCAAGTCCTTGCCAGTCCTTCTCCAGCTCTCTTCTCCTTTAGCCACTGGAAGGGGCTCTAAGTTCTTCCTAGAGCTTTCTTGTCTGTAGGCTGAACACTCCCAGCTCTCCCAGCCTGCCTCCAGAGTAGAGGAGCTCCAGCCCTCAGAGTATCTTTCATGACTGCCTCTGGACTTGCTCCAGCAGCTCCATATCCTTCTTGTGTCGGGAGCCTGAGAACTGGACCCTGCACTGTAGGTGGGTCTCACGAGGGCAGAGTGGGATAATCCAGTGGCTCAGCCTGCTGATACAGCACCGCACTTCAGGTACAGAGAACAAAAAGCAAAGCTCCTGCAGAGCCCCAGGGGCACTGTCCAGCAGATCTCTTGCCCATATTGAGGCACGGCTGCACATCTCCACACATGACTCCTGTGGGCATCTCATGTGAAGGACACACACATCCTGGTGGGGTGGTGGGGGGATGGTGGGGGCTCCTGGGCTGCAGCCAGGGATGTTTCTTTGGGAGCAATGGCTGCAGCTATTTTCCTGCCATGCTGTCTGCTCTCTGACTGCTGCCTGCTCTGCTCACTATTCCTCCTGGTGCATATTTCATCTCCATGTGGGAAATAAGGACTTGAGAAGAAAGACAAAGCCACCTCTGGATTTCTTCCAGCACCCTTGTGAAGCAGAGAGGACGGACCAGCTGCTGACGAGAAGTGTCATCCATCAACTTCTCACCATTCCATCCCCCTGGTGATGTGGAGTACCAGCTCAGGCCCCCTCCATCTCCTCCAACACTTTTCATGGCATGTCAAGGTTGTCCAGGGTTGGAGACAACTTCCAGCAAGGTCTTCAGAGTTTTTTTGGCAAGCAGCAACCTCCTCCGGGTGCCAGAGACCTATTGGCTTCTCGAGGTTGTTGCTTCCACAGCAGACTCCCTGCTATCTTCTCCCATACACCTGACCCTGTGTGATGCTGAGCTGCCTCCTCCCCTGACTGGGACCAGAACTGCATCCCTCCCCACATCCCCTGGGACCAGTGGCATCCCCAGCACCCAACTCACGTGGTGATGGCGGTGATGGATGCTCATTTCATCATCGTCCTCATCCTCATCATCATTGATTATCACGGTGCGGACCAGTTTCCGCATGGCCACCTCCTGTGGGGACAGGAAGGGAGTTTTGGGGTTCAGTGCCTGACAACATCTCATGCCCCAAGCCGGACCTGCCATCAGCTCTCACCTCCCCATTGGAGTTGATGAGGGCAGTGCGCAGGCTGTCCCCAGAGCCCCAGCTGCTCTGGGCTTTCCACACCACATTGCTGGGGGGGCTGTGGGTCGCTCCAGCTCCTGAGGCCCAGATCTGGGGAGAAGACAAAAGGGACCTCTCAGGTGTGCAGAGCCCAGGGACTTGGGTCTGTCACCACAAAAAACCACATATGCCAACTGCTCTGCATCACCAGTGGTCCAGCAGGGGTCAGGATCTCAGCTGGATCCTCCACTGGGCAGTGACTCACCGTGACCACCTGGCCAGCCTTCAGCGTGAATTTTGGGGGGAAGCGGTAGGTGATGGGGGGATCATCCCCATTCTGCCGCTTGATCTGCCAGTTCCCCATCGCCTGGTCCTGCAAGAGAGACAGCAGCGACCCTCAGAACCCAGTTCTTCCCCAGCTTGTCCCATCCACCTCCTGCCCATGGAACGAAGCAGGGCTAAGGCTTCACCCCAGGGTTCCCTCTGAAGGCAAACTCACCTCATTGGACTTGTTCCTGAGACGGACGAATTTGCCCTCCAAGTCCACCTCCTCCACGGCGACACGGCCGCTGGTCCTGGCGTGGTGGGAGAAGCTGGTCCGGCTCTCACTGTCCTCCAGCTTCCTCTTCTTGGAGGAGCCTGAGGTGGACACGTGGCTTCGGGATGCACCTTTGTGGGAGGAAGGGCTGGGGGACAGTCTCAGCCTGGCAAGGGGAAAAGCGGAGATGCAGCCAGTGAGGACACGAGGATGGGGATCCACATAACCCACAGCTGGGTGCACCCCAGGCTCACCGCTCCTCCTCGCCCTCCAGCAGCTTGCTGTAGGCATTGATCTCCATATCCAGAGCCAGCTTGATATCCAGCAGCTCCTGGTACTCATCCAGCTGCTGCTGCATGCGCGCCCTCATCTCAGCCATCTCCCGCTCCTTGTCGGAGAGCAGGCGCCGGTTGGTCTCACGTTCCCTAGCCAGAATATCCTCCAAATCATGCAGCTTTGCTTCCTTGGCGGCCAGCTGTGGGGAGGGAAGGTGAGTGTGGCCACTCCACCCAGGGCCATGGCCAGAAGGGTATCATCCCCAAGAGGGGACCATCCCCAGGGCAGACATCCCAAGGAAGCCCTCGGTCCCAGCTCACCTGCTTCTGCAGCTGGCTCACTTCTGAGGAGAGGTTGTCGATGCGGATGCGGGTCTGCTGCAGCTCCTCATGGGCAGCACCTACCATGTTGCTGTTCCTCTCAGCCGACTGCTTGGCATTCTCCAACTGGGGGACAGGACAGGGAGATCAACATTCCCACCACCCGCTGCCCACTGATGCTCTTCGGGGCCAGGGGGAGAGAAGGGTGGTGTAGGGGGTGCTGCTCACCTTCGCCCCATAGGTCTTCTCCAGTTCATCCTTGTAAAGCCTGATCTGGGCTTCATGCTGACTCCGCAGCTCCTGCAGGGCCTCGGAGAGCTTGCTCTCAAACTCCCGCTGCCGCCCATTATCGATTTCCACCAGCCGGGTCTCGTGACGGCGCTTGGTCTCCCGCAGCTCCTGGGGACAGGTCAGGGGACACAGTGTCACTTGAGGAAGGGGACACAACACACAGAGCGGGGGTTATCCCGAGCGATCCCAGCACGTTGCAGCTCACCTCGCTGTAAATGTTTTTCTGGAATTCAAGCTCTTCCTTCAGCGTCTGCAGCCGGTTCTCAGCGTCCACACGGCGCAGCATCTCATCCTGCAGCTGTTTCTTGGCTTCGTTCAAGGCACTTTCCAGCTGGCAGGGAATTGAGAGGGAACATCACAGTGGGTTCTGGACATTGCATTCGATATGGCTTGGGACCCACCACTCATCTGCATCTGCCCCCCAGCCCCCTGGCACAGTGGGGGACAGAGGGGTCCCTGGGGAAGTTGGAGACAGGGCTGCCACTGCTCACCTTGGCCACCTGTCCCCTCAGGTCCCGCACTTCAGTCTCCAGATTTCTCTTCTCGCCCAGGGCTGTGGACAGTGCAGCCTCCTTGGAATTGAGCAAAGCCTCCACATCCTTGAGGCGTGCCTGGGCAGTGAGCAGGTCTCCTTCTTTCTTGGCATTCCTGCAGGGCAAAGGATGGCACAGGTTAGCTGTGCAGCAGGGAGAACCACAGTCATCAGGAAGTTATAAAATGGCTTGGGTTCAAAGGGACCTTAGAGGTCATCCAGTCCCATTCCCTTGCCATGGGCAGGAACAACTTCCACTAGATCAGATTGCTTCAAGCCCAGTCTAACCTGGCTTTGAACAATTCAAGGGATGGGGCAGCCACAGCTTTTCTGGGCAACCTGTGCCAGGGCCTCACCACCCTCAGAGGGAACAATTTCTTCCCAACATCCCATCTAACTCTGTCTTCTGGCAGTGGGAAGCCATTCCCCCTTGCACTGCCACTCCAGAGCCTTGTCTAAGTCTCTCTCCAGTTTTTGGAGCCCCTTTAGGTACTGGAAAGGTTCTGAGGTCATGTCAAGCTTCTCAACCAGCAGTGCCTCCAAGTCCTTCTCCTCAGGGCTACTGTCTGAAAACCCAATGCTCCTGCACTGTACCTCAAGCACACAGAGCATCATGTCCACAGCCCTCTGGTCACCCCCCAAAAGGTTTATCCCCAACACCCACCCACTGAGGGGACTGCCAGGTCCGGGCCATGCAGCTCCAGTGTGGACACTGGACAGCAGAAAGGGCTGGGAAGGACTAGGGGACCAAGAGGTGTCTCGAGGTGCAGCACTCATGGGTGACACACACCCACAGCACAGTTGCACTGTGAGAGGCCAGGGCTGACCAGGCTGGGGCTGGAGCGGCACAGAGCAACACAGTGGGGTGGGATGCAGTGTGGTGGGACACCGGAGCATGTTGTGGTGTGACATGGCATGGCATGTATGTTCAGCACGGTGTGGTGGGGCAGAGCACGTGACACAGTTGAGTGTGGCACAGCATGGTGTGGCATCATGTGACAAGGGAGGCAATTGGGCAGAGGAGCCTGCGGCACCCTGCCAGTGCCCGGAGCCTTTCCTGGAGCAGATGGATGGCACCAGGCAATAAGCAGGGCCCAGGGGCTGCACAGGATGCAGATGCACCTCAGCTGCCCCGCACAGGGCTGTGGACAGGTCTCCCAACCTTCCACATCACCATCCAGACTCCTGTGCCATCCCAGCGCCCATTGCCCCCCTCGCTTTTCCAGCCCTCTGACAGCAGGTCAAGCTCATTCCTTACAGACCCGCCATGTGACCAGGGAACCTGATCTGACTGCACCACCAAAATGCAGCCCGGCGCTATTTTGGTGGGTCTTATAAAAAGAAAAGTCCCCAACGCCCCCCAGCAGCCGCCAAGCCCAAGGTGGGATTGGCACCCCACCTCCCTCCGGAGGGAGTGTGGCACTGGTGGCGGTGGGATGCACCCCGGGACCGGCCGGGGAGCTGTGGGTGAGCCCTGGCCGAGCAGTGGCCGCTCGCCAGCCCCGGGTGCATTCCTGGGGCGGGGAGTTGCACACCCACGACATGAGATCATGGGTCACAAATACCAGCGAGCGCCGGCGGCGCTCAGCCCGTCCCAGCGCAGGATCTGGACCACCAGGAATGGGAACCCAGCACCAGCAGGGACGGCATTCCCAAACTCGCAGCGATGTGGGAAGATCCTGGCCTGGCCAACAGCAGGCTTTCCTGCTTTTTTTTTCTGTTTCCTGACCAGAGCCAGCATGGAAAGATCATTCTGTTATTCTGCACGCTACAGCAAAGTTTTGAAAACCCCAAGCTACTGTTTTCAAGCGCAAACTCCATTTTATATCCCAGGATGAATTCCATGCTAAAAGAGCAGGAATTCAGCTTGAAGAAGGACAATTTTAAAAAAATCACTATTCCTACACGTACAGTAACAAAATTCAGAATCACTTATAGTGCCGCTGTCAGGAAAAGCAGAGCCCAAGAGCCTCTGGGAATCCAGGAGCAGCTTGCAGACTTTTTCTTGGAAGTGTGTGAGGATCCATCTTCTGCCTTTCTTTCCATTTCTGAAAGTTCCTTTCCCAGCCCAGAACAACCTTTGTTGTGGTGCAAAGGAATCAGTAATATGCCGGATCTGTAATAAGTTATATGGTGTTTTTGTGCTCAGATTTTCATATCATATTTTCAGTGTTTGGGGCTCTCAGGTAAGAGAGTCTCAATTACCTGTACAGCGTATGGTTTCACAGTCCATAAATTCCACAAAGCAGTCTCGTTTATGCCAATATAGCATTTAAGCAATCTTGAGAATTTGGAATTTAGCCCACAGTGGAATAACTAACCAAGGAATGGTGCTGGTCCCCCTTTTCCGGGGAATTGCAGTCCTGCTTTATGGATCTGCTGCTGGAGCTCTGTGCTGGGTCCTTCCTGTGCAACCTACTCCTTACATGCCAGTGACTCATAGGACAAGAATGCCAACCGGGAGCAGATCCGAGGCTCCGAGACTCACTGCAATCAGCATTTGAGGCTGACTTTTCTCATCTGGCCATGACTTGTCTCCACAGCCAGCAAGGCAACCCCAGCACGGCCAGAGGGGTCCAATCCTGCCATCCCTGATGGAGTGAAGTGTGCTTGGCATTTTGCTGCTGCAGCTCTTTGCTCACTGTGTTGGCTATGCAGGTTTGGGCACAGTCAGGTGGCACCAGTTCTTTGGGATGTGACTCTGGAACATCCTGAATTCACCAACTCTTTCAGGGACAGCGGTTCCATCAATAAGTGACAAATGGAGGGGAAAATGTCCCAGTAGATTGTATCTCTCCAGGGAACAGAGAGATCCAGGGCTCTGGTTGTCAATGCCTGGAAAGCCCCACGGTAAATCCCATATGACTCAAGGATAAATCCCTTTGCCTTAGAAGCCTCCCTGCTGTGCTCAGCTCTGGGTTCCACCAAGAGGAGCAGAGCCAGGAGCTGCGAGCTCAACAGCAATGGGGCTGAGCCTGAGGACAGTTCTGCAGGAGGGAGAGGGGTGAGAGGAATCCTGTCCTGTCCTTGGCTCCAGCAGGTCCAGTGATCTGCACGATTTGGCTCCCCAGGACCTGAGCATCTCTCCCCACGCTCCTTCCAAACCCACCACGACCCTGAATGTGGCAGCAGCCTCTGGATGAAGCATCAGCCCACAAGTGAGTCCTCTCTGGTGCTGGGGACCCCCATGCCCATTAGTCCACGTTGATCCCCACTCTGGCCCAGCCAGGGTGTGAGTTTTCCCTTCTCTTCCCCTCAGGCCCTGCTTTTATTCCCCAGCAACCTTCCAGGCTCCAGCTGGCACTGGGCTAAAAATAAAAACTTCCACGGCAGCTGCGTCGCTCCCCCTTCCCTGGAGAAGCAGACAAAGCCAGACTTTCCTCCTGCTCCCTGGAGGGTTCCACGGTCTCCCCATCCTGCCCACTGGAGAATACAAGATCTCAAATCCACCAAGGGAAAGGGAAGTAGACCCTGGAGGGCTGGGTGCCTGTGGGCAGGGGACATGGGCTCAGCATTCCACAGGATCTGATCCCCTGTGCTGGGAGCACTGTGGGTAAAAACAATCCAGGAGCAGAAAACACAACAGAGTCATCAAAGCCTCAAGAAACAAGTGTCTCAAGAGAAAAGATGGAGGGAAAAGGGGCCTCAAGACGTTTTATTTTTAGCTTTTAAAAGCAGGAAGGAGGGGAAAAAAAAAAAAAAAGAAAATTGCAGCTGAGCTGCCAGAAAATCCAAATGTTAATGGAAAGTTGGATCTGCTCTGGCTGCGCTCAGCACTGACAGACACGAGGCTGCAAAGTCAGTGCAACAGATTCAGAGAGGGCTCAGGGACCACCCCACTGAGCAGGATCTGCTACCACTCCCCCCACCTCTGACCCAAAATCCCAGCCTGGAAACCTGGCAGGTCTGGGCTTTCCCTCTGGAAAAGTCCAAACAGGACAGAGTCATCAGAGCAGCTTCAGGCACGAGCCCACCAGACTGCTGGAAAGATGCCAACCCTCTCCACGGTGCCAGAGCCCACTCAACATATTTTTAGGAAACACCCTTTGGTTTCCCCCCCCCACTCTTAATCCCCACGAGTGTTCCTGATGCTTGGGCAGCTCTGGACTTCACATGCTGGACGGGGCTGGAGCTGGTGGAGGTGCAGGTATTCCTCTCCTTCTCTGCCTCCAAATCACAGCCGCCCCAGCCCGGAGAAGGTGCCAATGCAGGGAACTCGCCGGCTCATGTCCCATCCATATATCTTTATGCACACTTACAAATCCCCCGGGAATGCAGGTTTTGGTCCCACCTGGCTGCCAGGGACCAAGTTTGCTTACTCGTGATCCAGAAAAGGATCCTAGAAAAGGCTCTTGACAGGTTTACAGCTTGGGAGTCCAAGGTGGAAGAGGCAGCATGTGCCCATTGAGGACTTTTATTGCTGGGAGGACCCGGAAAACCTCCTCTGCTCCACCCTGAACTGGCTGCTCCACATGGCACTGCCTTCAGCACCAAGGATCGGTCCCAGGATCACTGTATGCATCCCAGGGATCACTGTCCCATCCCAGGGATCACTGTCCCATCCCAGGGATCGCTCTCCTGTACCAGGCATTGTTTCTCCATCAAGGATTGTTCCCCCATTCTAGGGACAAGGGCCCCACAGGATCCCAGGGACCAGGGCCCCACAGGACAAGCAGCAGGGACAGCACAAGGAGAGGCAGACTTGGAAAACCTCTGTGGTGGGGCAATGGGAATGTGGTGAAGCAGCTTCTCCCAGCTCCTGACTCATCGGTGCAGCAGCGCCTCTGCCAAATCACCAGGATAAACACAGGCTGGTCTCCTAGCAGGGGAGCTGGAAATAGCCAACATAATGTATAGCAAGGACAACATCTGCACGGAGCCAGCATCCTGTGGGGCACCAAATCCCTGCCAGAGGGAGCTGGGGATACCAGTGCCAGCTGTGCTCATGGATGGATGGAAACAGCTCCCACCCTCAGGTGTCAGCAGCGTCAAAGACCCTTCCTGGTGCCAGGGGTGGAGCCGGGGCCCTGCCACACGCTCCTGGCACGCTCTGCCCTGGAGCTGATGGGCTTCTCCAGCCCCATGTGGCCCCTGCAGGGTGAAAACAGCTCACTGGCATATGTCAAGAGCTGGACTTCTCCCTCCTGGAACTGGAATCTGGCCTTTCCTTGCCTCCTTAAAATGAGCCAAAACTGCTGCTTCATTGGGGACTAGGAGAAAGCATTTCATGGGGATACAAATGGACCCTCCAGTATGGTGTTCCAAAAATCCAAGTTGTTCCTGTCTCTCCACAACCCCATTACCAGGAGCCTCGCTGGGAGCTGTGGGTGCACACAAACTCCAGTATGATGGGACCTGACCACAGCAATACCCCCAGGGACTGGCCACATGTGCCCTCCACCCTGAAAGTAAGAAGGTGTTTTTCCCCCTTTCCCCAGAGCAAATATCCCACATCCACTCACTGTTACCCTGCAGCCTCCTCTCTCACAATGGGAGAAGCACTTTGGCTTTAGCAGCACCACAACCAACCGATGCAGGTGGCTGCAGCATGGACTGACTGCTTGAAAGCTGGAAACACATTTCCGAGAATAGATAGTGTATTAATTGTTTAGAATTAATGGTGCTGTAGCTCAGTGCTGGCTGGGGAGCCCCAGTGCCTCTCACTCCTTGTCTGGGCTGTCACGCCAGCTGGTGACTCATCCCAGCCTCCACCAGCAGCTCGGAATGGAAATCCCAAGTCACCAAGTGACTCTCTTGTTTGGGCCAAGTCCCCCCTAGTAACGAGAAGGGTCCCTGGTTTCAGAGGGTGGAAATTACCACGTGGTGGCATTACCATCGGAGGGGTTTTGGAGCTGAAAAAGGGGGTTTTGCCCTTTTGCCATGTGGGAGTCACCAGGGGAATGTGCAGGACTTGGTTTTCCACTGCCCACGCTGCATTTTTGGTGGGAGGTTTGCATGAAGCATAAATCTGTGTGTCTGCACAGACAAAGGGCAGGGTTTATCCTCCATGGACATGTGTCCCAGTTTGGAGCAGGCATCACAATGTCCCACCAGGTCTGCCAATGCCTGGCTGCCTGTTAGACCTGTGAGACCCCCCCCTTGCTGTCTATGGGACCCTCTTTGCTGCCTGTGGGACCCCCCAACTGCTGCCTGTGGAGGTGCCTTTCCCAGCTGCCTGCAAGGTGCAGCAAGCCCCAGGAGACAGATGCAAAGAGGATGCAAAGCACAAGGGAGGATCAGCTGCTGGAGTCACCAGCACTGGCACTGCTCATGGCTGAGAAGAATGAGGGCAGGATTTCCCTATGGAACACCTCCACCACCAAACTGTGAGTTACCTGAAACAAGCCTTCAGGCTGGGGTGACGTGCAAAGTGCCACCAGCTGAAACTTGATTTAGTAGGTCTTGAGGGGATGGATTGAGCCAGGGGTTTCCAGAGGGAGGGTCAGTTCCTCCCTTGCAAAAACTGCATTTTCCACTGGAAAAAAAATCACCAAAGACTTGAACAGGCTGCTCAAGGCCCTAGTGGAGTCATCACTCCTGGAGGGATTTAACAGGCCATGTGGATGTGCCACTTGGGGACATGGGTTAGAAGTGGCCTTTGCAGTGGAGAGGGAACAGTGGACTCAATGATTTTGGAGGGCTTTTCCAACCTGAATTATATGATTCTATCACTTCATAAACGTGAACATCTCAACAGCTCAGAACACCATGATCAAACACTGGTCAACCCACACTTGCAGCCCAGGCTCTGCGTGACCCAAACCCGCCCATGGCAAACATGCCAGCCTGCCTTTCCCTGGCTTCCCAAGGAATTTGAATGGGGTTATCTAAAAGACACTTGATGGCCTGGAATTAAACAATCTTAAATATAGATTAAAGCAATAACACCCTTCATCAGGAAAAAGATACTTGCTAAAAAAACCTGGAACTGTGCTAGAAAGAGAATTTTCAGACATAACTCAAATATGTGAATACACCACCTTCCATGATGCTCAATTCCACCTTCTGAGTTTCAGTAGGAGAGGCACAAGGAGGAAGTTTGGAATCATGGAATATCTTGAAATGGAAGGGGCCCATAAGGATCACCGGGTCCAACCCTTACAGAGGATATCCCCGAAAACACCATCAAGGGTGTTGTCAGCTTGTTTTTCCAATCTAGAATTTACTAACAATTTGTAGGCTGCAATATGATACAAAAGCCTGATTAAAGCTTTTGGGAAGAGGAGGGAAGAAGGAAATTCCAAGTCTCACCATGGTGATAAGTAAGTTTTGTATCATTAATATAATTATGTTATATTTAATGTAGCAACAAATTAACAATTATATTCTGGATTGAATGAAATTTAATTATGTTTTGGATTGGATTAAATTTAAGGAGTTTTGCCCAGCCTTGACTATCTCACTCCAACACAGCAAAAGCCAGTTTTGCAATAATTGGGCTAAATTTTAACAGGATAGCTGTGGATATTTGGAGGGTTTTTTCACCTAAAACAGCTCTGAGTGTTGCACCTCCATGGAAACCCCAAAACATTCCATTCACTTCAATACATCCTTCTCTGGATGAACAAGAAATGCAAAGCTCATAAACCATCACCTCAAAGGATGAAGACAAAGCACAGATTCCCGGTGTTTCCTTGAGGGATTGGGCATGGCCAGAGCCATACAAATGGAGTTAAAAACAGGGAGCTGAGTCACTTGTATTACTCATGTCTTCGGGACCAGGAGAGCTGGAGGGAAACAGCCACCAGCTCGTGTTTCACTGGAAGCTGGTGACACGACCAGGACGTGGGGCAGTGGAGAAGGAGCAGGGATGCAATCCCAGACTCGGGAGCAAGGAAATGTGCTGCCTACTGTGCAGACACTGTCTCCTTTCCCTCTGCTCACACGTGTGGTCTCTGAATGCAGAGGGGTGATGGGAAGGGAGGAGGATGTCACTTTGTACCTGCTGCATCTTGATACACAGTGGCAACAGGGCTCCTGCACAAGGTGGAGGCAAAAGAAAGGCAAAAGAGGGAACGAGCTCAAGGCCTCCTTTTTTCTCTCTGGTAGCAGCAACTCACCCCACTTTTCATAAATCCGGGTACACAAACCTTCTGGCCAGCAACATTTGGTTAAGAAACAAAGCAGGGGATTGTTGGATCCAGCTGCCACACATCTTCCTGGGAACAAATGGTTTGCTATCCCGGCTCCAGCAGTGCAGATAAAGGCAGGCGAGGTGTTTACACTGCCACAAGGTCTGTTTGCATGTGGCGGTGGCAGCGAGGCCAGCGCCTTGTTTGTGCTGCTGTGTCCCCAGCTCTGGGAGCTCCAGCTGCTGGCACAGTGGCTGCCGGGATGGGGCAGGAGGGGATGCCACTGGAAAATGCAGCTCGGTTCGGGGACAAGCAGTGGCCAGTGTTTTGCTGTGCTCTGCCATTTGCTCTGCCCACTTTCCCCTCCAGCCTGCACTGTGCCGGGATGGAGCCCAGACCTGCTCAGCACATGGGCAGGAAACAACCACTTCCCCAGAGCAAGGACTGCAGACGTGGAGTCCCTAGAAAGCACAATTTAGCCCCAATTGCTGCTTGCACAGAACCACCTTGCAAACAGGGTCACCGTGAGATGCTTCAGCCTCCCCACCACCTTCTTCCTGCTCAGCCTCCCGTGCCCACACCACACTCACCACCGGGAAAACCCCAGCCCAGCTTTTTGCACAGGAATGGCACAGCTAAGGCTGGGCTGTGAAAAAGAGCATCTCTGCCCTGCAAAGGGAGGGTCTGAGGGCCACCCAGACAGCAGAGCACGACGCCAAGGGGCAAGGTTGCTCTCTGCAATGCTCCTGTTCTCCTCGAAAGTTCCCAGCATGAAGGCTGAGCTTTGAAAACACTCCCTAATTTCTCCTGGCTCATCGTGGTGCCCTGCACCGGAGTATCCTCCCGCCCCACAGATGCTGCTGGGGAGGGAGTCCCCCGCTGTCATGCCAGGAAGGGAAGCGCAGGCGAGTGTGAGCGGCGCAGCCCCGAGAGCGGCGGCCCCGCAGTGCCGCACCCTGCGCCAGCGCCGGGACACGGCCGAGTGACTCACCCATCCCCGGCTGCTCAGAGCCCTGCCAGGGCTGCTCAGAGCCCCGCACGGCCAGCCCACCGCTCTGCAAGGGCAGCGGGACACGCAGCTCTTCCCAGTGGAGACCTGCACTGGGGCAACTGGCCACCCTCTGTGCCCACGAGCATCGGGGCCAAGTTTCCTTTGGGCTCCTAATCCTTTGACATCCACACCAAGAGCTTGGATGTTTGTTTGGGCTCAAGTGACTCAGAGGTGGGGTTTTAAGAGAGAAAGTGTGTCCTCAAACTGTTATTAAATAAAACCCCCAACACACTGGAAGTTCTGAGCTGCAGTCAAGCACCACAGCCAGGAGACACCGAGCTCTTCCTGACCAGGATGGAGGCACTGTGCTGGATGGCAGGGAGACGTGAGGGCAGAAAGCAGGAGCCAGAGCAAGTGGCTGGAGGTGGCTCTGGTCCAAGAGGGTGGAGAGACATCCACTATCAGAACCTTGCTCCTACAGAGGTGCTTCTGAGCCACTCACAGCCCCGACAGAAAAATTCAATAGCTTCAAGAGCTCCTGCCCTGGCTCCGTCATCCCACCACAGGTTCACGGCGCCAACACCTGCAATGGTGCAACCCTGTAATTAAGGAAGGTGAAGTACAGGCAGGGAAGCACCCATCTTGCACCCCGGGTACTGGGGAACTTTGTTCCTGCTGCTGTTGCAACTCCTGACTCTACTGCTAACCATGGGAAGGCAGAAACAGGGCATAAAGGGCTGTCTGCAGCCTGAAGGACACTCCAAGCCAAGGGCACCTTCACCTTAATTGGGAGAAGGAAATTGGTTTATGATCAAGAATGTACAATGTTGACTCAGCTTCCCTCAGGAACTGAGGTGTCCCAACCCCAGCTGGGTTTTGTGGTATCTCTGTGGGTTGGGTTCACTGCACTTCATTAACCAGCATCCACACCCTTTGGTTCTCCCCAACACCCACAGTCCTGGATCACACCATGGGTTCACAGACAAGCTGCAATGTCCTTCACATACTGGATTAAGGACATATACACATATTTTATGGGGTGATAGAGCAAAGAGGAATGGCTATAAAGTGAGAGGGCAGATTCACATTAGATATTAGGAGGAAATTCTTTCCTGTGAGGGCGGGCAGGCCGTGGCACAGGTTGCCCAGAAAAGCTGTGGCTGCCCCATCCCTGGAAGTGTCCAAGGTCAGGCTGGACAGGGCTTGGACCAATTTGGTCTAGTAGAAAGTGTCCCTGTGCATGACAGGGAGCTGGAATAAGAAGAGCTTTAAGGTCCCTTTCAAACTAAACCATTCCATGATTCCATGAACCTGGGCTTTTCCTGGGTGGCCAAGAGCCTGGCTGTCACACACACAGAGGTCTCTGCACTCAGGGCTGCAGCTGCCACCACACCAAGTGGGACTGGGAGGCTGTGCCAGCCCCCAGCAGTTGTTCAGCTTCACATTGGAGTTATTCAACCCTGAGCAGTGAGGGGAAGGGACCAGAGGCAGGTGGGCACCCGGCCCCAGCACCCCCGTGAGTGGCTGTGGGTGTCTGATGGCAGCTGTGGACAGAGACAGTTTCACATGGCACCAGTCTCAGCTTTTTGGGAACGTGCTGAGCTAGTCACAGAGGAACTGGCTCAGCAAACAGCCTTGCAAAGAGCAGAATGGCAGAACAGGTAAAGCAGCCAGTGGCAGGACAGCAGGAGGCAAATCCCAAACCCACTGGGCTGACACTTCCCAGGGAATCCCCTGTGCCAGTTCTAATTTTGGCCAGAACCAGGGGGAGAGCTCTGGTGGCTTCCTCTTCTCCTGGTTGCAAGAAGCAGAGGACGAAATTGCAGCTCCCAAAGGGCACAAATTCAGCAGAACAAGGAGCTGGCAGCCACTCTGCATGTCCCACCCTGGCCACGCCGCTCTCCCTGTCTGCCTTCCTGAGCTCGATGCCGGGAGCAACTCCCAGTTCTCTGGGCTCCAGAGTCTGTGTGTTGATGAGATTCAGACAAGTGAAGTGACACGTGAGAGGCTGAAAAACACTTGTGGCAGCACACGAGACCAGAGCAGGCTGGGACGGGATGTCGGGGATGGATTCTTTCCCACACTAAACCCAGCCCTGGTTCTCTTTGCAATTGTTTCTCTTTAATCCCCAATTCCAAGGATAAGGTCCTTAATTTGCAGAGTGGATCCTATCATCACAAAAATGTTTAAGGCAATAGGATTTCCTCTCACTCCCCTCCCCTCATCCCCCACAACATCAAAGGACAGAGCCGTGGCTGGATAATGCTGGCAAATGAAGCAATGGGAGCGGGGCCACAAACCGAAAGTGCTGGAGTCTGTTCCTCTGATGAGGTTGTCCTTGGAAAAAGAGGGGCTGGATGTTTGCACAGGCAAGAATTCCTCCCTCCCGGGAGCCCAGCCATCCCGAGCTGTTGCCTGCAGGTATCAAGGGCAAACCAACAGTTCGCAGCACTGAGGACTCAGGGTACCATGTTTAAGAGGGGCACAGAGGTCCAGACCAGCCTGGCTCTGTGTCACTAACTCCCCCAAAGCATCCCCAGCTGTACAAGCTGCTCTTTGTTTGCTCCAAAAGGGCAAAGTCTCCTCCCAGCCAAAGCATTCCCTCCTTGGCAGGGATTCCATGAAGCAGAGGGGGGGGAACAGCCCCAGAGCCTGAGGTTTCACCCCACGCAAGAATGTTCCAGTACAAGCTCATTGCTGCCGAAGGAAGCGCCTGGCCCCGTGGCAGCACTGAACCTCCATTCTTTTCCTCCTTTTTTACAACTAAATGGGTCCTGTTTACCTGCTCCTGCCTGGAGGGTCTTCACCAAACCCAGCATGGGGCAAAACCCCTGGGCTGGGGAAGGGCTGTGGGGCTCACCTCCTGGGACCCCACTGCTGCCTACCCTGCTCTACCCTTGGACAAGCTTTCTCCCTCCACAACAACCTTTGGGAAACAGGAGATTCGTCCTCATTAGGGCCAGGGATGAGATCTGGGCCCTGGAAGGAAGAGGCGCTGCCAAGGCAGTGGCTTAATCAGGTTAGGGGCTGCAATTCAGGAAGGCATCGCTCATCGGCTGCGGTGCTAACGAGGGCTGGTTCCTGCCTTGGAGGATGGAGCTGGACACTGCAGGGCCAACCTGCACCCACGGAGCAGGCACTGAACCCCCAGGGGTCCTCTCCTGGGGATGGAGGTGCCCCAGGGCTGGATTCTACACCCCTGGGACTCCGGACTGCACTGACAAACGAGCCATGCATCTGGGAATGAGGCAAATCCTCATGGAGCGAGGCAAGGGCTGTGGCTCCTGCTCATCCTGTCAGTCAAGACTCAGCTTAAGGAGAGGGGGCAATGGGCAGAACTGGGCACAGAGCATCTCACCAACCACCCAGTACTGAGCTGGAGTCCAGGTGTCCTCCATGAAGGGGGACAGAAGATCCAGGGTACCAGAGAAAGGGCCATTTCACACTGATTCTGCCTCTCACCACAGTCCAGGAGTGGACGATGCCGGCGCTGTCAGCACTCCTGAGTCACCACCCACCCTCACCACACCCTCTGCTTTGCCTCAAGCATAGCCAGAGGCCATAAAGAGCTGGGGACACACGTGGAACAGGGCCAGGTAGCACTGTCCCTTGACCTGGGGCACAGCAAGCACCAGGCTGCATAGGGTCCCCATGTGAGGAACTGGGTGGGCATTTTGGGAAACCCCTTGTGGATCACCATTGGGAGCAGCCAAATGGGCAGGGGAAAGATCCAACCCAAAGGCAAGAGCAGCTGCCTCGGGACAGAGGGGAGGCAGAGGGCAGGCAGCTGCCTGCACCTCCCAACCCCGCTCTGCCCAGACCCTCCTCCACCCATGCAGCTCTTGCACCAGTGCGTCGGTACTGGTTAGACTGGTCTCCTGTTTGCACAACCTGTCCCCCTCCAGTCAGCACCTCTTCCCCCTCCCCAGACAGAGCACTCAGCACTAGCACTGTGTCACATCCCACGTCGTGCCCTCGCACCCCCAGCCCCCCACCCTCCCTCTGCGCTGGCGAGACAACCCCTGTGGTGAGCAGCGGCGATGCTGTGGATGCTGATAAGGTGGCCCCGGGTGTGCCTGCCCTGCGGGAGATACCCGCTGCTTCCCCAGGGCTGACAGGCACAGCGATGCGTGAGGAGAACTGTCATTTACTTACAAGCCAAAGTGCCACCGTGCCAAGGTCTGCCAAGTGGCCCCAGAGCAGCTGCGGACCCAAGGGTTCGGGGTGGGCAGGGAGAGCCGGCAGAGCAGACACATCCCTAAGCAAGGGGATGGTAGGGAGCAGAACAACGCCCGAGCTGGTCCTTCCTGATCCCACTAACAGTTCGGATTCCTCCAGAGAGCCAGTCCTGTGCCTGCCCCAGTCCCCCATGCTGCGAAGATGCGGGACACCCCAGACAAACCCAGCCCGAGAGCAGCATTGCGGCTTCGCAGCCGATCGTGCCCCTCTCTGAGCAGCAAAGCCGTATCAAGCGTGTCCCCACGGAAACAAGATGAGCTGCCAGCCCCTTTTCAAGGGTTTAGAGGATTTTTGCAAGGGTTTTGGAGGTTGGAGAACGGCCGTGATGCTACGCCCAAGGAAGCCGAGACACGCCAGAGGCAGGAATGAACAGCACCGGCTTCCCCCGCAGAGCCGCTCTTCAATCTCACCCACCGTGACTCAGAGACGACTCAACACAGAAACATCCCCGTCCCTCAGAGCCCCGCGCACCAATTGTTTTCCAAAACGCAGCGAAATCCACCTCCCGACCATGAGCTGCTCTTTGGGAACCCCCTCGAGTCACCGAACTTTTTCAGGGGTGTTGTCAGCGCTCAGAAACAAGTGTGCCAGCTCCCAGAGCGCTGCCCATCTCAGGATGAAACTCCGCAACTATTTTCCACAGAGCTGGCTCCGCAGCACAGCCACCTCCCAGCTCCCTGCCAGCCACGACTGCGGGCCGGGCATTTTTTGCAGCCCTCAAAAGATCGTGACCAAGATAGTTCTGGGTTTTCATAAGGCAGCAAAAGCCTTTAGACTGCGCGGCTCCTCCTCCCACCAGCACCCGGATCCGTGGGATCTGGGAGCAGGGATCTGCCGAGCAGCGAAACAAGCGAAGCTGCCTTATCAGAGGACGGAGCTGCAGCGGTGAACGGGAAATAGCTGAATATAAATAAAACCCCACATGGCTTTTGGAGACATTTGTAACAGGCGGCACGTTCTCTCCCTACCAGTAGGTAGAATATTTATGGCATCTTCCAAGGAAGCTAATTTTAGCCTCATCTGATACAGACTCAAAACGAGATGTCCAGAATAAGAGGCAAAAGATCAAATGGAGGAAGAGGGGGTTGTCCCGCCACTGCCCAGCCCGGATCCGGCCGCGAGCCAAGGCTGATGACGGAAAGGGATCCGCTTGCTCCTTACGTGGAACGGGACTCGGGGAGCTGAATGCTACAGGGACACATCCCGACATTGCATGGGCTGGCAGAGCCTGGGGGAATCCCAGTGCCAGCCCCTGCCTGGCCAGCAGTGACATCGGCCAGGGAGTCCCGTGTCCTCAGGGGACCTGCACTGGTCACCGGTATCAGCCCTGTGACAGCAGCAAAGGCACGAAGGGGCATTTCTGATGGCAGGGAGGGGCAGAGACGAATCCGATGGGAAGCAGCTGGAGGCTCAGTGTGGACAGGGAGCACATCACCCAACAACATCTGGTGGGAGAGGCACGAGTGCTGCCTGCGCACTGCTTCCCCCAAAGCCAGAGACCCCACAGAGTGGGAGCAGCTCGGCACAGGGAGGGTTAAGGCAAACAAAACCCCAGCAGGTTCTTTAACCAGTGCCAAAGACAGCAGAGGAAAATAGGACGAGCAGGCGAGATCTGTGGGCAGGACAGAGCCAGCTGGCTGGCACCGCTCCCCGGGCTGTGCCGGAGCGTGTTTAGGAATAGCTCCAGAATGACGAAGGCAGAGGGGCCGCCAGCCCGGCGCTCGCACCCCGCGTCTCACGGACCCTCCCGGGGGCCCAGGGCATGTCTGCTCAATCCCAGCCTTGAGCATTCACAGCTCCGCATCCAGATACCCCCTCCAAGGGCATCCCGGCCAAAGATGGCGCTTGGAGGGAGAGTAGGAATGCTGAGCGAGCCTCTCTCCTCTCTGCGTCCCCACCATGGACACTCCTGCCCCAGCTGGGTCATGGATTTTTCCTCTCCCTGCCTCCTCCAGGTTGCTCCTTCCTCCCTCCCGGCTCCCTGCCAAGCATGACGACAGCGCCTGTCCCGCTGCGGTCCCCCCTGTCCCCAGGGCACTCACCGGGCTTTCAGCTCCTTGTGCTCCTCCCGGACTTTGCTGAGCTCCAGCTGCAGCCGAGCTCTCTCTTTGGCCACGGAATCCAAGGTCTTGCGGGCATCCGCCAGCTCCGACTCATAAGCAGCCTTGATGCCCGAGACCTCGCGGCTCACCACCTCCTCGGACTCGGTGATGCGGAGCCTCAGGCCGGCATTCTCCAGCTCCAGTGAGCGCACCTTGTCGATGTAGACGGCCAAGCGGTCATTGAGCTCCTGCAGGTCCTCCTTTTCCTGCAGGCGGGTGATGCGGGTGGGGGACAAGGGGGTCCCCGAAGCCCCGCTGCGGGTGCTCCTCTTCTGCGAAGGCGTCGCCATGGGGTCCGGCGTCAAGGCGAAGGACACGGCACAGGTCACGGCGCGATGTCCCACGCCACCCTCCCAGCTGTCGCGGCAGCTCTCGGCGCCTGAGTGACTTGCTTATATCCCAGCTGGGCTGTTCACTGGGAGGAGGAGCTGCGAGGCGGCAGCGGGTGGAGTTATCCAAAACCTGGGTGGAGACAATTCGCATCAGACCCAGCCCTTCCTTGGGAAAGGCTGGGAAAGCATCCCTGAGAAAAGGGGCCTTGGGAGGGCAGCTCTGGGGGCACATCCCGGGGTGACCCCTTGTACACCTCCCCTTTTTTAGGGCGATTCCCCCCACGGAGGCTGGATTGCAGTTTGGGGGGACTTGGCGAGAGCAAAGTGCACTCTGAGAGGGGCTGCAGTAATGGGGTGCAGCGAGGACCCCCAGGGCACTGCTGCCAGACAGGGCAGGCAGCATCTCAGCAGCTGACCCCAGGGTGCGGGGGTCCTGGCACACCCTGAATGCAGGAGCCACAGGTTGCACAGGACCCTGGGGTAGCCCAAACTTTGGGGTAGAGGAACCTAAATAGAGTCCCAGATCACCTAAAACACTCTGGCTTGGGGTATCCCTGAATCCTGAGGCATCACAGAGCCCTGGGACACCAGAGGATGCTTTGCCCAGTTCTCTCAGCACTAGCTGCCCCCATTTCCCAGCTTTCTCCCATACTAGCTGTGCCCAGTTTTATCTTTCCTCCCAGTTTCTCGTGCCAGCTGTGCCAGTTTGTAACTCCACAAGTCCTGAGCAGCAGTTGAGCCCAGTTTACCCCCACCCCAATTCCCTGGACCAGCTATTTCCTGTTCTCCCACCCCCAGTCATTCTCAGTCCCACCAGTGCTCAGCCACCCTTCCAGTATGTCCAGTTCCCAGCAGGAGTGATTCTCGGTCCTCCAGGGTGCTCTGCCTCCCTTGAAGGGCTGCCAAGAGTTGGGCAGCTTGTGATTTCCATATTTGCCACACACTTCCTGGCACCCTCGAGGGCTGCCACGAGGTGGGGGTCCCTCCTCGGGCCTCACCCCCCTCCCCTTGCTCCTCTTGCGTTGTGCTGTGAAGCCAATCCTTCCCGTGTGGGAGAAATGGGAATGAAATAAGTACAACAGAAAAGCAAGCCCCTTGTAGCTCAGATATTAGTGGTGGGCAAGGGTCCTGGGGGCTCCAGCTTCCTCCTTGTGACCCCCTGCTTGGAAAGCTGGGCTCTGCAGCATTGAAAGCAGGAAGGGGAGCTGCATCCCACAGCTGGGGACGTTGGCGAGAGCCGGAGCACCCTAAAGCCAACCTCTCCCAACCATTCCCCGAGGACAGAGGGGTCCAAGGTCAAGGGCACAGGCAACATGCCGCTTCCTGAGCGACGGCTGCCTGGCTCCTCCTGTCTCTGCTGCAATCCAAGCTCAGCTCGCTTCCCAGATCCGGGAGCCGAGCAGAGCCCCAGGCAGGCTGAGAATGACTCACACAGCAACGGAACAACACATGAGAGCACGCAGTGCACACTCACAGGCACACGTGTGTGCTGCGGCTCCGTCAACGATTAAGGCGCTGGCAGCCGCTCAGTCCCGGCAGCCAGCNGGGTACAGCCCTCCTGACACCGCCACGGGGAGGGGTTTGGGAAGCAGTTGCTGTGCCCAGCCCCCCTCCCGGCCTCTCTGCACCCCCTTCCCCACCCCGGCTCGCAGAAAGACCCTCTCTGCATTCAGAGGCCCCTCTGAGTGCTGTGGGCAGGGGATGAGTGTGCCACCGTCCACCCAGCGCTGGCCTCTCTGCATCCCCAGAGGAGGGGGTCTGCTCTCTTTCACCCCACTCCTTTGTTCAGTCCCAGATGAATTCCCCTTCTCTTCCCTCCTCCTGCCTCTTCGCCTGTCCCGGGGTGCCTTTCCTCCACACATTCTCCTACGCATGCAGCCCCTTACCTGGTGGGGGGACATCACAGCCCTGGGGACCCCCATGCACGTCACAGCCCCAAGGCAGGTGACAGCATGCAGGACCTTGTGGCCCGGCCATGAGGCAGAGGACACAGATGGGCATAGGGCGGTGGCCCTGGCCCCACGGTGGTCCTGGCCCCACGGTGGCCCTGGCCCCACGGTGACCCTGGCCCCACGGTGGCCCTGGCCCCACGGTGGCCCTGGCCCCACGGTGGTCGTCGCCAGGCTCCCAGCGCTGGGCTGTGCTGTGGGAGGTGCCGTGGCCGCTGCACAGCTCTGTTTTGTTTTAAACTGTAAGCTCTGGTCGGGAGGGAAGGAGCCTGTGCCCTCTGAGTGCTCCCTGAGCAGGAGATGTCTGCCAGGAGCCAGAGCGTCCGCTGGGACACGGATCGGGGCATCCCCGGGGATACGGATAGCAGGGTTAAAGTTTCCTTGCCTTACCGTGGGAAACAGCATCCAGGGCAAAGGCAGGGAGAGACCAGCTTGGGCAATAGCTGAAAATCACAGCTAAGGGTCATTGGCACCCCCAGCACCTTCTGGCTCCTCGTGCTCCCCATGAAGCTCCTGCCATGCACGGGACATTGGCTTAATCCCACACTTCACTGCCCAGGCTGGGGGAGCAGGGCAGGACAGGGGACCTGAGAGAGCTTGGTGGCTCCAGAGCCAGAAGTGGTTGTTGGGAGCCTGGAGTGAAGAGTCCCCAGGCAGGGTCAGACCTCAGCTCCTTTGCACTAGTTGCTTCACGCAGAATTCCCCCAGGATGGGACAGCTGTTGATGCTTCCACACTACAGCTCTGTAAACCGTCTTCTTCCGGACACAGACAGCCCCAAACTGCTCTCCTATCCCAGGAGACCCCAGGTGCTGCAGGAGGGATGTCCTCAGCCCCACCACAGGGCAGGGCAGGCAAGAGCACCCCAACCCAGCATGGGTGCAGGGGGATGGGGAACCCACCACCAGCACAGCCCTGAGCCGGTCACTGGCTCTGGCAAAGAGGCGCTTGGCACTTGGTAGGAGGGTTTAACTCAAACCAGATGAGCCATGAGGACAGTTTGTGCTCCACAGCTCCACTACGGGCACGGGGCCATGCTTCAGCCCACAAACATGGATTTCTTCAGGTTCCATGGGCACCAAGGGAACTTGGGGTGCAGGACAAACAGCAACAGATGGGTGAGGGGCGGACGGGAGGCTGTGGCTTGAGGAGAGGGTCTCAGCTCACGCTGTATCTTCCTCACGTGACTCAGGAGGCAGAAAGCAGCCACATCCATGGAATTTCAATCCCCTTCCAGCTCTTTAGCTTCCAAAAAAGCCCAGAAATGTTGGAGGCCTGCAAACATCATGATGCAAATACATGTGTATGTGTGGGCAGTGACGGAGCTGGGGTTAGGGGTGGCAAGAGAAACTGCAGCTCCAGGGACCCCCACATCATGCAGCTGCTCCAGCACAGAGGGGTGAGGAAGATGTGCCATGGGGACAGGCAGTGCCCCTTGGGGGAGCCCTGTGGGCTGCTTTTCCAGTGCCTTTTCAGCTCTTTTCAGTTCATCACAAAGATTTTGGGGTTCACTTCCCAGACTGCAGTTTTTGGCACCTGCTTTTGCAGGCACAGAGCAAGACAGGGCTGAGCCACCCTGGTTCCCCAAACACCTTCCAGGTTCTCTCCAAAGCTGATGCACTCCCCTCACTCTCGGCCCCAGAATGGGGCCATTTCTCCAGCTATTTCCTTTCTAGGACAGATATATGCCATCTCCAAGTGGGGATTTTCCCTTTCCAACCCTGTCTTCAAGCCAAAAAGATAGCACCCTTAGCCCTTCACCCCCACCCACTATCCTACCAGGAGGAGAAGACCCCAGCCTCCAAGTTTTTTCCCATTTGACCCCAGAGAGCAGAAGATTGCTGGGTTGGGTGCACACAGCAGTCTGGACACCCTATAGCCCTGGCTACGGGACATGCCCAAAGATGAAGAGAGAGGTGGTGGCAAAAGGCAAGGGTGGGACCTGGAGAAGGGGGAATGGCTTTAAACTGAAAAAGAGAAGGTTTAGATGATCTAAGGACATTCTTCCCTGTGAGGATGATGAAGCCCTGGCAAGGGTTGCCCAGAGAAGCTGTGACTGCCTCATCCCTGGAAGTGTCCAAGGCCAGGCTGGATGGGGCTTGGAGCAACCTGGGCTGGTGGGAGGTGTCCCTTCCCACGGCAGGGAGCTGGAATGAGATGAGTTTTAGGGTCCCTTCCAATCCAAACCAGCCATGATCCCCCCATCCAGCATCCTGACCCATCACATCATGCCACGATGACTGCAAGGCCCTGACTGCAATGACAGACTTCCAGTTCCCCCCTGCCAACAATCTGTGTACATAAGGAGGTTGGGGTGTCTGTACAGAGGAGTTTTAATTAGCTAATAATCCTTAATAGGGTCTAATTGCCTTGTTATAAAAGGTAATTACAGCAATATATCAATTAGAGCTGTAAAATTAATAGATTTACCAGTTGTATTCATTGAGGAGCTGCGACTGGCAGTGCACAGCAGCCAGGACAGCACCCCGATATCCAACAGTGGGAAAGAGAGCAGCCACCAGGCTGCTCTGGCACGGATCCTGCCCACACACCTCTGCCTGGGGCAATCTGGGAACCACCAGCACCAACAAACTGCCCCACGACCAGCAGACAGGCAGAGCAGATGGACAGACAGCAGGCCAGTTGGGAGGATGAGGCTCTGTAGGTGCAGGCTCAGGCTTGCAGGGCACCTGCCACGTCCCTTGAGGACACTGGAACAAGTCACCTCTGCTCTGCTGCAGCTCCTGAGATGGAAACAGCTCTGTCTGCCTGTGCTGGGGCAGATGTCTGCCCACAGTAACCACCGTGGGGATGCTCACATCCCCCCACATTCCCATGGCTTGCTCTCAGGAAAAAAACATCCCTAAAATCCAGTGTCTGAATCCCTCTTTGCAAGACAGCAGGAACCCATGGGTGCAGCAGCAGAGATGGAAGGCCACCCACAGTGCCAGGCAGAGGGGAGTGTGCTCTGGGGTGTGCAGCCTGTTCTGAGCTCCCCCAGACCCTCCCAAACCCTCAGCACGGGTGCTGTGGCTGGGCTGCCGAGTGGCAAGATGGAAAATACATCTCATTGCTTCCCACAAGGGGAGGGCTTTAAAGGAAAAGTTGTTCTGGTGCAGCATTGCTGTGTGCCTCTGTTATGCAGCCCATGAGTTAAGTACGTGAGGGATCAGAGGTGGGATGCTGAGCCCTCCTGCCCCTTTTCCAGCTTTGCTGAGGGTTGCTTCTATTGAGCAGGATCAGCCTATTTTCCATAAAGTCAGTAGACCACGCAAACCTTCACTTGAAATATTCCATTTGACTGAAAGGAATGCATGTAAGATCTCAAACAAGCCAGTTTTCTGCTCCCTTAGCCCCTGGTGCTGTGGGGTGGGGGTCACGCTCACATTCTCATGACCAGTTTTCCCAAAGCAGCAAGCTTGGCGTGCACAGGAAAAGCCAAAAGACAATGGACTGGCACCAGCCCAGGCTGGCATGGGGCAGAGGATGGGGGCTCACACACACACCCAGACACCAGCCCTGGATGGGCTCCATTAAATGTCGCCTCAGAACGGCCCCCAAAACTACAGTGACTGGTGGGACCCTGGCTCACCCACATCAATCCCAAGGGAGGACTTGAAGGAGTTAAAAATCCTTTTATGCTTTGCCCAGACACCTGGGGCAAATCAGGGGAACCTCAGCACTGATGAAAATTAGTCTCTGCTTCTCACAGGGCAGCAGCAGAGTCATCTCAGCTGTGGGAGAGCTGGGGATCTTTGGCAGTGGGTGCTCTCCATGGGCATGCTGTGCCTCCAGGCAGAGGAGGGACCAGGGACTTCACAAATTAATCAGCAGAGCTGCCTGCAGTGATTCCTGCCCACTCTCACCACTTGTGCTATAAAAGGGTCCGAAGCAGGGATGTCCCTTAGGATACTCCCAGGCAGGGACGGGCTGCCCTCTGGTTGGGTTGGAAAGGTAAAATCCCCTCTTGGAGATGGGGTGTGTCTGCCCAAGCCACTCTGCCCTCTGCAGCTGCTCAGGCAGCGCCGTGGCATTGCCTCTCCAGCCCGTGGCACAGCCGGGATGCCAGGGCAGTGGAGGATTTCCTGCTGCACAGGCTGTGCCAGTTCACCCTGGCATGCAGAATGCCGGAGTCTCTGAGCCCCAGTGGGTCCTGCAGTGAGCTCTGTGTGGATCTGCCCAGAGGAATCCCCGGCTGGGTCAGCAGGGTAGCAGCTCACCAGTTTCCTCACAGGGAAGTGGAGGTGCCGAAGGGATGTTTGTGCAGGATGGAGGTGTAGAGGATCCAGGCCACTGGCAGGGCTCAGCCCTCCCCAGCGCCACGCTGGAGGTGGATAAAAGCCATCCTGCCTCCAGGGCTCACCACAGCCCTGCTAAGTTGCCCCAGCATCCCCCACGATGCCAGGCCAGCCGCAAACGTGAGCCTCAGGGCCCAAGTCTCGGGGCTGGCAGGACTCCCAGCACCTTCCCTCTACCCAGGGGAATCCCCAGGATGGGTGGCTGTGAGTGCAGGGACCTGCAGCCCAGAACTGCTGCTGCTCCTAGGGTAGAACAGCCCTGTGCTCAAGGATCTTCACTGCTTGGGACTTTGAGGATCTCATGAGACAAATAACTCCAGGAATGGCTTCAGGATGACCTATTCCCAGTAGTTCTATCATTCCCAGTGAACTATTCACTGTAGAGTGACATTTCCCACTTCTGCACTTTGCCCACGTACACGACGTGCAGTCCTGCCCCTCTGCTCCAGCTGCAGGGATTAAACTGCACCTTTGACTGGGGACTGTAGCAGAGGGGATTCCCTGGACATTGGTCCCACAGCCCTGTAGCCCTGGGAAAGAGACAGGAATAGGGACAAGACACAGGAGCAGGGACAGTGCCAGGACAAACACTCGGAGCCTCACACTGGCTGTGCTGATATTCACGTTCCTTTTCACTGCCTTTAGAAGGGAGAAATGGGGAAAGGCCAGGGATGACCTGGGAGTGGTGTGGCCTCAGCACATCCCTCGGCACAGAGGGGACAGAACAGGGGCACCTCATGTTTCCAAACAGCATCCCACCTCCATGGCAGTCCTCATGCTGTTCTAATTCCTCAGGTGGTGCCACCACCTCACAGACAGGGATGGCTCTGTCCCTTCTTGGCAGTGCTCTCCAGAGAAGGGTCCATGTCTCCAGAAGTCTGTGACCACCTGGGAGCAGAGCAGATTGTCCCTCCCACACTGGCAGAAGGAAAACAAGCCCCAGCATATCCAGCTGCCAGTAAGCAGCTTGAGGTCTTCTTATGCCAGAGATATTTTATAAACTCACTGCTCCTCCAAACCCACCAGCTCATTCTGTATTGAACCTGTTTGTCCTTTTGGCCACCCTGGATCCAACAGCAACAAACACCTCAGTGTCAGAACATCCTGCCAGAAACATTCCAGTCATTTTCTCTTATAAAATATCACATTGGATTCTTTCAGCTCAGAATTGCAGGGATATAAAAATCTCCATTCCTCCATTCTTTCCTCCTAAATCTGCAACCTTTGCTGCTGTGGAGGCAACTCCGAGCAATGCTGACAAGCTCAGAGAGCAGGATCTGACAGGGAAAACCATAGCATCATATAATATCCTGAGTTGGAAAGGACCCACAAGGATCATGGAGTCCAACTCCTGGCCCTGGACAGGACACCCCAAAATTCCCCCAGGTGATGGTCAGCGTTGTCCAAACACTCCTTGATCTCTGTCAGGCTTGGTGTTGTGACAACTGCCGTGGGAAGCCTGTCCCAGTGCCCAGCCACGCTCGGGGGAAAGAAGAGCCTTTTCCTAAAATTCAACCTAAATCCCCACTGGCACAGCTCCAGGCTGTTCCCTCAAGTCCTGGGGCCTGACTGCTGCTCCCCTTGTTGAGCCTCCCCAGGCTCCTCCTGCAGTGGAGACCTCGGAGTGGGCAGATCTCAGCGCTGGGGAAGGAACCCGGATGGCTGCGCACTGATGGACACCAGATGGGCTGCGGGTGCTGCCGAGCACCTTCCCCTCTCTGCACCCTCTGTATTTCCTGCAGATGGACCATCACTCCCCGTATCCTCATCAGCAGGGGAAGCTGCAGTAGCCAAATCCCACCAGCCCCGACGGGCGTGTCCACAGCCGCTTCCATTCATTTCCCTCCGCAGAGTTTTCTGCAGCAGGGCTCTTTTCCTGCTGTTTACTACACCTCTCCCTCCCAGCCCCCTCAGCTTTCCCACTGGGGCGCATGGGAACAGGATGGGGGCTGGTTGGCTTTGCCACATTTAGTGCTGCAAAAAGCAAAACTAAAAAACAACAACAACAACCACACAAAAAACCGAAACCAAAACAAAAACAAACAAAATCCCAAACAAACAAACAAAACAAAATCCCAAACAAATAAAAACCAAACCAAGCAAAAAAAAAACCTCCAAAACTCCAAAACACTCAAAGTAATGGAAAACGGAAGTGCTGGGAGAGTCCCGCAGTTTAAAGGCGAAAACGAAATAGGCTCAGTTGCAGAAAGGAGGGCAGGACATGGCACGAAGCCGTGCTGGCAGTGTGGCACTGCCAGGGACATGCAGGACTCGCTCTCCACTTGCTCCAGCCCCTGCACAGTTTGAACAGCTCTGAGGCTGCTCTTGCCTGCACTGGGGGGAAAGTTCGACCCCAAGAGAAGGGTGAACAAATCCGCCCCATGCGGGGAGGCTTTGGATATTGGCTCTGGGGAAGAGCCCGGAGCCCCAGATGGCTGCAGGGGGACCCTAGGATGTGGTTTGCAGGGGGAACCAGGGGCTGGCAGTGCCAGGTGAAGCTGGAGCAGCCCCATGGCCAGGGCTCACCCACACTGCTCACTGGAGCTGCCCCTGCAGCATCCCCTGGCGAGTGGGCGGAGGAGCAGTGGGAGTTTTCCTAATGGGGTTTGGATGTAAAAGGCAAGGGAGGCTGGAGTCGAACAGATTAACATCAAAGGAAAAAATGTGATGGAAAAACGCCTCATCCTGGTTTGTCCCAGGCAAGAGGCTGGGCGGCTGAACGGGCCCTCCCAGCCCCACCATGAATCACCCCACGGTGATGGAGCCAGCAACCGGCTGTTTGTTTGCCTGTTGCCAAGGGCTTCGTGGCTGAGGGTTGGGATCTGTGAACCCTGTGGTTCAGCCACTGTTTAAGGGGGTTTGGGATGGGGAAGCCAGGGAGATGCCTGCTATGAGCTGAGGGCAGAGCTGAGACCAGAGAGTTGGGTTGGACTGGGCAGGATGGAGTCTGTGCTACCAGGAAAGGGGGCTCTGCTGGCTGGGGACCCCAATTGCTGCAGAAAGCAGGAGAATGGAGGATGTGGGGGCCAATGGCAGCTGGAGCATAAGGAGCTGTAACACACACCAGCTCCAAGAACCACTGCACAAGAGGGGCTGAAGGACAGACCTCACTGGGAACGACTCACCGACAGTCAGGAAACACCCTTGGCTCCACCGAGAGAGACTGGGAGCACCAAACTGCCCTCCTGTTCCATTTTGGAGGTGAGTTCCTCCTTCCACTGCCTTTGTTTCTACCTTGGCACTTCTCTGTGCAAAGCCTGGTTTCTCTCACTGGCCACTCAGATCTGCCTGGTCTGTAGTGCTCAGTACAACCCCTAAAACACCCCCTCTACCCTTCAGTGGGGTGTGGGGTCCTTGAAGCTCATATGTCCACGAGATGCAGGTCCCTGCCTCAGTTTCTCTGTTTGCCAGGCTGTGTTCTTCCAGCCTTTTTCAGTCTTAACACATGAGGGTTTCTCTGGACAGAGATGGTCTCTTCAAACATAGAGAATCTCAGAATCACAGACTGGTTTGGATCGGAAAGGACCTTAAAGACTATCTCATTCCACCCCCTTGCCATGGGCAGGGACATCTTCCACTAGACCAGGTTGCTCCAAGCCCCATCCAGCCTGGCCTTGGACACCTGCAGGGATGGGGCAGCCACAGCTTTTCTGGGCAACCCTTGCCAGGGCCTCCCCACTCTCACAGGAAAGAACTTCTTTCCAATACCTAATCTAAACCTACTCTTTTTCAGTTTAAAGCCACTGCCCCTTCTCCTCTTCCCACGATCCCTGCTCCCACTGCCTGTCCATTTCCTTCTTGCCCTTCTGTTTGACCAGCAGGTCCCCACTCAGCCGTGCCGCTCTCATATTTTCCTTTCCTGAATCCTTATTCATGTAGATTGAAAGCTCTTGCACTCTGTGTCCTTAAAGATCTTCCAAACCTGTTCTTGCCCCCTTGTCCCCAAGGGCAGTTTCCCAGCAGGTCCCACTGACCAAGTCCTTGAACAGCTTGCAGTTTGCTTTCCTAAAATTCAGGCTCTGAACTTGACTCTTTGCCTGTCCCACATCCCTCAGAACTCCACTGGTGTGTGGTCACTGCAGCCCAGGCTGCCTCCAGTCTTGATGCCACCAGTGAGCTCACTTGCTTTGGTGACCAACAGGACCAGTGGCACATCCCCTCTGGCAGGATATCCATACATGGCCCCTTGCAAATCCAAGTCCCTATCTCCTATGAGGATGCTAAAAACTACCACAATGCAAAGGAAACCATGTATTATTAATGATTATACAGCATCATCCACACTGCAGGCTCTGCACAGACCTTTGCTCTGTCAGACGTCAGGGTGGTGGGGCCCTGACACAGGTTGCCCAGAGAAGCTGTGGCTGCCCCATCCCTGGAAGTGTTCGAGGCCAGGCTGGATGGGGCTTGGAGCAACCTGGTCCTGTGGAAGGTGTTCTTTCCCATGGCCGGGGCGGGGGAAGGCGAGGGGTGGGTGGGTGGAAAAAGATGGGCTTTAAAATCCCTTTCAGCCCAAACCAGTTGTGATTCTGTTACTTCCAAGGTCTGAGCAGTCCTGTGGTTTTGCTGACATGCAGCCGGGTCCATCCTGGTTCCCTTCTCCTGGGCAGTGAAGGGCCAGCAGAGCAGCGGTCCCCATGGGGCTCTGCACCAGCAAAGCCAAGACACCGAACCTGTCTCCCCGCGCACCCCCAGACCCTGCCCGCACCGAACCTGTCTCCCCGCGCACCCCCAGACCCTGCCCGCACCAAACCTGTCTCCCCGCGCACCCCCAGACCCTGCCCGCACCCGCAGAGGGGCGGCCAAGGGGGCGGCAGCCCCGGGAGGCGATGCCGGGGTCGCTCCGGCTCTGCGAGCAGCGGCGCCGGACCGGCACCAAGACTCAGCCCGGCACATCCCGGCTCCCGGCGGGGCACGGAGGGATCGGCAGCTCCATCTCGTGTCTGACGGCCGCAGTACAGAGCGGGGAGCCCAGACCAGGGACAACGCTGCCCACGGCGGGTCCCCTCCCCCCGAGTCGCCGGGGGGGGCTCGGGGGGCTGCCAGCGCCACGGCCAGCATTAATTACCCTGTGGCTCCGGGAGTAGGCTGGGACTAGCGATGTCACTCGTCTCTGAGAAGTCCCAGCCTGGAGACCTGCGTTGGCGTGGGGATTGTCCGGCTGCCGTCCTCAGGCTCTCAGAAGCCCGGGGGTGCTGGGACGCCACCCTCTCGCTGCCCTGTGCCACAGCGCTCCACAGAACCCTGCTCTGGCCGCAGAGCACTTGGCACTGAAAGCACAGCACAGCTTCATTTTTACAGGCACGGGGCCAGGGTTGAGAGACTGCTTCTCATTAGGACAGTAGGGCTGGGAATAAATGGTCCCAAGCTCCCATACCGGGTTGGTGGGCTGGCGTCTTCCCGAGGGGATGAAGAGAGAAGACATCCCTCTCTCAGGTCTGCACTGCTGGCAGCGTTGGGTTGGGGGAAGCATCCCCTTATCTCCTGTGTGTAAAGAACAACCACGACTCGACTCCCGTGGTGGAACAGTCGCGGCAGCACGACCCCTGCTTTCCTCAGCCACCCCACAGCCACCCGGTTCTCCTTCCAGGACATTTGCCAGCAGCAAAGAGAGGGGGAAAATGCTCCAGGACAGCAAATAGTCCCGGTGAGCCAGCCAGGAGACGGGACATGCTGCCAACAGCACTGCTGGGTGAAAGCAGGAATTGGAAACCAGCTGCGGTCCCCGCACGGAACAAGTGAACGTGGTACCTCTGGGGAGCAGGCGGGACAGCGATGGAGACGAACACCGTGCCCTGAGCAGGACACAGAGTCCCTTGGAGACATGTGGATGCAAGGGATAACTCCTGCATCCCGACCTCTCCGCACGGAGCATGCCGGCTCCCTAGTTCTGGGATGGACCTTCCAGCCTCCTGCTGTCCTTCCAGCCCAGCTGCACGGCCCCAGCATTCCCTCCCCGAGCACAAAACACTCCTCTGCTCCCGCTGGCACATCACTGGCGCCGGGATCCCATTGCTCCCACGGCAGAGCGCCAAGCGATGGGGACGGGCAGAGCCGCAAGCTGACAGCCGGGCTGAGCTGCAGGTACCGGGCTGACGGCAGCGCCTCCCGCTGCTCGAGAGGCTGGCGGGGCAGCGCCAAGGCTGCTCCAGTTTCCAGAAACAAGATCTCCAGGGAGGCTGCCTGCCCCAGGCACCAATTGGCAGACGTGGCAAACAGGGCTGTGGAGACGGCCCGGCAGCGAGGTGCCACTCTGCTGCTCCATGACCCTGCCTGCCATGGGACCATCACCTTTCTGGCACCACCAAGGAGCATGTGGCACAGGGATGGAGACAGGGATGGCAGCCTTTTCGGTGTCACCACAGCCAGCCTGGTCCCCAGTGTCATCCCAAGCATCTGCCTGTTGGCACTGATTCTGTGTCTGCTTTAAGGAAAGCAACAGGTCGGGCGTGGCCCAAGGCACCCATTGCACCTTCTGTCAATGGGGTCAGCCAGCTGGCAGGCTCTTTGCCCAAATGCTGAATTTCTGCCATGTGGAAGAAACGCCGCTCTGCACCCACCAACCCTCTCCAAGGCAAGTCCAGGGTGGGATTTGAGGCAGGACCACAGTAAACCCCAAGATCAGCATCACTGCCCTTGTGCTACCCCCTCCCCTGGGCGCTGCCTCCTCCTTTGACCTGATGCAGGGACCAGGGATAGGGTGACACTGACCTGAACCACCTCCTTGCCTTCAAGATTCTGAAAGCAGGGAGAGGGTACAGTGGGGGTCTCCTGAGCTTTGCAAAAGCAGGGCCAAGGACTGCCCTATGCTCCTCTCACTGGACACTCCATAAAGGGGTCTGAGCCCACAGCAGTGCAGACCCCTCCCTCAGGTGACTCACCACAGCCATGCAAACCCTCAGGCACTGCCTCCCACTCCTTCCTTTTCTCACTCCTGGCCATGTCCACATGACAAACCTGCAGCCCCTCTGTGTTCGGCACAGCCTCGTGCCCTGTGGGTAGCCAGGATGGTCAGGACTCAGGAAGCTCCCAAGGGGCAGAAGATGTTCCCACAGTTGAGGCTATCCTGGCAGCTTGGGAAGCACGCGAGCAGTCTGCAGCTCACACTTGGATTTTCATTGGATGGCCCTTTGCTGCTTGCTGAGGATCTGGCCCCTTGGCAGGCTCTGAAATGATCCCAAGCCCCCCTGCTTTGTTATTAAATCAAATCCATCTGGCCTCGACCATTGATGGTTGTTATTCGAGATCCCTCTCTGAGCGGAGCTGGGATTAGCTCCGGGCATGGGGGATTCTCCTCCCTCCCTCTCCCCCACCGCTCCCAGCCCTCCTGCCTCTGTCTTTTGTGTTTCTCCACTTCTCAAGGAGCAGGGGGAGGTTCGGGTACATTCAGCAGCTTTTGTGCAGCACGGAGCTGCACGGGTGTCCCTGTGGGACTGCGGTGACTCCCACATGCTCCCAGCAGGTCCCGTCTAGACATCCCTGCCTGCACCCCACGTCCCCACGGCAGGGCAGTCAGAGCCCCCCAAACCCTGGGGCACCACGGCTGGCATGGGGAGTGACAGGAACATGGGGCTTTGTCCCAGACACCTGCCATCCCCCTTTCTGACCCTGAGCAGCTGAACACTGCTGGGAACTGCTCTCCCCAGGAACATGCAGGGCTGAGCAGGGTTATCCCCTCTCCCAGACCCAGGAAACCCACCTCTCCAGGAGAGTGGAGGCCAGTGTGGGGTGAACTGGAGTGATGTGGGATGTGCTGCTGTGGAACAAGTGCTTTTAGCTTCATAACAAGTGCCTTGAGTGCTGCTGCTTGCCTGGGTGTCACTGCTGGTGTCCTCTCAGGCTGCCAAGTCCATTGAGGAGCCACTGGGCCTCTGGCTGGAAGCTTCCTGAAGAGGATGGATTTCCACTGCTCTGACAACACAGAAAGTGGTGGGGTAATGGAATTGATGATGACCTGCCAGCATGAGGCAGAGGCTGGGGACCAGCCAGTGTGGGAACACGTGTCTGCTCCCAGTGCCACCCTTGGGGCCACCTGGACCAGTATGGGCTTTTGTTAAATCCAATGCACATTGGATTTTTACACTTTTTATGTAAAAGATTTTTGATTGAGTTTACTTCATTTGACTTGCACAGCTATTCTGCCCCTAACTTTGAGGTGGCCTACATAGTGAGTAGGGGAAAAAAAAAAAAGGGTGTTTTTAAAGTCCTCTAGGGAACGGTATTCAGCAGAGACAAGGCGACAGCATGTCTGGCTCCAGCCCCACAGGGGTTCCTCGAGGTTGGGCAGATGGAGCTGTAGTCCCCATGGGCTCCCCAGAGCTGGGCCCTGTGTTCAGGATACCAGTGATTAGTGCTCCAGCTGATTTCAGAGTGATTGCTGGGCATGGCCTCTCACTGAGCAGTGCAGGGGTTAGGGCACACCCCAGCCCACTCCTGGCTGAGTTTCGCTTTGGCCTCTTGCATCTCCTCTGCTGCAAACTTGTCCCCCAAGGGCACAGCTCACAGACTGATGTGCCGATACCTCCACTGCTGCTGGGACATGAATGAAACCCCAAGCCCCTTGGCCCCCCAGAAACTGCGTGTGAACCACATTCCTCCTGGGAGGAATGACTGTGGCAGAGCACAGGGCAAAGGCCAGCTGGGCATAGTGTGAGAGGGATGGGTCAGAGACAAACTTTAAACGTGGGTTCAGTGTTTAAAGCTCATTTGCAAAGCAGTGTGCCTGCAATTGCCTCTCCACCCTTAGCAAAGCCTTGAATACACCGAGGAAGAGCCGATGCCATCCCCCTGTTCCCCTCTCACCAAGGGATACCTGTACCAGAGCCTGTACACCACCTGAGGCTGGGGAGGTGGCTCCTAAGCATCCTGGATGGTCCTTTGCCCCTGAAACCACTGTGGCACCTGCCAAGGCTCAGAGCTTTTTTCCATGCCAGGAGCAGCTCCCAGCTCACTGCAGACCTCTTTGAGGTTTGGCATCCCACAGCCAGGGAATGCAAGGTCTGCTGGACTTTCAAGTCCTGGTCCTTCTGCAGCTGACTGGAAAACATGAAAGGAGACAAGGCACTTTCTGAGGGAGCACAGGACTTCAGAGAATAAGCAATGCAGGGATTAACACTGGCACCTTCACTCCTGGGTCCCACATGGGTACAAACATTACTGCACCTGCTCTACTCTCCTGGGGGATCTGCAGCATTTAGGCACAAACTTTGCATCCTGCAAGGACTTTTAATGGCACAAGGGACCCTCCGGTGACAGGACCAGTGCCCTCACTTTCCCTGGATGGCCCTGCTGGCACCATCCCCACAGGAACCGAAGCACAGCCTCCTCCCTCACCCAGCCCTGTGGTGGGCTGCCAGCCTGTTGGGGAGGAGACGGGAACATGTCCACTTGACGTTCCTGAAAAGCAGCACACATGTCCCCGTTGCTATGGAAACACTCCTTTTAAAGCAAATTAATAATAATAATTAACATGATCTATGAAATAATAGTAATAAAGGCATTAGTAATGACTTGTAATTGGTAAAGCACTTGGAATAATACAAACTCACTCCACAACCTGCTCCCAGTGCAGGAAGCAGGGCCAAGGGCAGCATCTCCCACCCGCAGGGGAGTCCCGGGTGAGGGTGAGTGCCCTCTGCCTTCAGCACTGTGCAGGCAGGAGCTTAGTGGGATTCAGTGAGGGATCAGACTTTTATCTGGATAATGAGGATGTCTAGACTGATAAGAAGAAGGGTTAAATTGGCTCAGGGCCCGATTCTGCCTCACCATGCGCTCAGTGCAATGGCACGCAGTGCCCGGGCAAAGCCAAGGAGGGTCAAGGCCAGGTGTTCACACCAGCCTGGGCACAGACCTCGTTCTGCCCGTGTTTTAAACCTAGCAATTGGAGTATTGCTTGGGAGGTAGAGGCAAAGAGAACCTTTAATGAATTCAGCCTGGAGAAGAGAAGGCTCCGGGGAGACCTTAAAGCTCCTTCCAAGTGCCTTAAGAGGCTCCAAGAGAGCTGGAGAGGGACTTTGGATCAGGGTCTGGAGTGATGGCACAAAGGGGAATGGCTCCCTACTGACAGAGGGCAGGGTTAAACGGGACATAGGATGAAATTCTTTCCTGGGAGGGTGGGGAGCCCCTGGCACAGGTTTCCCAGAGAAGCTGCGGCTGCCCCATCCCTGGAAGTGTTGGACGGGGCTTGGAGCGACCTGGAATGGTGGAAGGAGTCCCTGCCCATGGCAGAGGGTGGAACGAGATGATCTTTAAGATTTCTTGGAGCTTGGTTGCTCCAAGCCCCATCCAGTGTGGCCTTGAACACTTCCAGGGATGGGGCAACCACAACTCCTCTGGGTCCCTTTGCTCTGCCTCACACATGCCAAACCCTCAACCTTCACCACCAAGAGAAGCATCCAGAGCAGAGCAGTGCAAGGCTGAGCCCAGAGCCGTGATAAAAAATACCTCTTCAAGCTGCAAGATGCTTCAAAAAGGATATGGAATTGCAGAGAAAAAAATAAACGCAAAGACCTGACAGTATCACCTGCTCGTTTGTGCCCAGAGTCCCTTTGCTGACAAGGTCTTCTCTGCACAGCAGAGGGAGGACTTACTTGCTCAGAATCACTCAGCATTCCCACAGGAGCCTGCCCAGACAGGCAGAGCCAGGAGGTGAATGCCCTGGGAAAACCTGGCCCTGGTTTAGGTGCCTGCATGAGAATAAGCTGTTTGGAAAAGCAGGTCCCCACTGTCCATGCTGAGCCTCTGGAGAGGCATCAGCCATCCCTGGGCTGGCAGAAGCAACTGCCAATCTGCCAAAAAAGCTCCAAGGTGTGTTCTTTGGACTTTTCCCACCCAGGTCTGACATCCAGACTGCTGGGCCATGCAGGATGGCAGAACAGCATCAGGACTGCAACACACCTGTGCAGCTCAGCCTCCATCCCATCCAGAGCACCCGGCAGCAACTTCCACCATGAGACTAAAATTAGCACTGACAGGAAGAGCTCTGGAGCACGACAGGATGATTAGAGCCTCCCTGGAAAGGAGGCATCACCTGCAACGTAATGACTTTCCTCATTTCGGGCAGAATGTGCAATAACTGCTGTGGAACAAGATGGGGAAAGGTGAGGGAAGGAGACAGGGAAAGGTGCTCCCACAGTAAATTGGACTAATAGTGCTTGTCCAGAGGAAAAAAACCAAGATCCTGGCTCTGCTAGGCTGTGCCATGAAGCTGCTGCATGACTTTGGTCAAATTGCCTAGAAAGACAAAAAACTTAAGGATCATGTACACCAGCTTCATCTGAGATTTACAAAGTGCAAGTAAACACTCAGATTAAAGGTAAAAAAATCTCGCTTCCATGTATATAACTGTGTGTTAAGAGTGTTTTTGAATAATCAGTGTCACTATTCTCCACCACAGGCAGTGGGAACAAGGCATCAGTCCTTAATCCACTCACCCGAATCCATGATTTTTGTTGGCCTTCTTTGGCTAAAAATAAGGCTGCAGTCAGCCCACACCACCCACATCCACGATCCTGAAAGAATGGGACTTCACTGGGCTTCACCCCTCCTATAAACCTGCCCTGTTTCCATGCAAAAGGACCAATAACTGGAAAGAGTGTCAAAAGTGGGTGCACTGAGCCCCTGAGTGGGAAAATGTGACTGTGCTGAGGGACCCTGTGTGTAGCTCAGGGAAATACCACTGCCCCCCTAGTTCCACCTAATGCAAGTCGGTTTGACTCCACGACTCATCCTTGTCTCGAGACTGGAAATCCTTGAATCATGGAATGGTTTGGGTTGGACAGGACCTTAAAGTTCTTCCAGTCCCACCAACAGACCAGGTTGCTCCAAGCCCCATCCAACCTGGCCTTGAATACCTCCAGGGATGGGGCAGCCACAGCGTTTCTGGGCAGCCTGTGCCAGGGCCTCACCACCCTCACAGGGAAGAATTTTCCTCTTCTTGTTTGAAACCATTTCCCCTTATCCTTGGAATATGGCACATCTGCCTCTCTCATGCAGACTCATACAGACAGGGCTCATTTGTCAGGGTAACAGGAGCAGGTGAGTCCCTTGGATGGGGCTGCCACATTTCCCTACAAGATTTTCTGGGCAGAAATATGTGCACATGCGCCGCACAACTTGACAATGAACATGCAGTGAATCCAACGCACCCTGGACATGTTGGATTTGCTGAGCACACAGAGACCATCTGGCCAACACATGGGCCTTGGGCTTGACATGTCCAGGAAGCATCTGACTGGTGGCGGATGCACCACACAGCTGGTGGGAGCACATGCCCGAAACCGGCCCCGCTGGCACCACGGTGGAGCTGGGTGTGATGCCCACAGAGCTGACCTGTGACTGCACCAGGATTTCTGAGCTGGTGGAAATTCAGAAATATCAGAAAAGTGGCCAAAACCCCAACATGCCCCTGGACAAAATTTAGAAGGGGACATACTCAAGGATGCACATGGCAATCAGGAATTTCCTGCTTGCAGATGATGGGATTCTAATGGGAGGCAAACATATTCCTTGGAAAAGCAACTACATGTATAAAGAGCAGGAATAAGGAGAGAGCGGGCCGTTGAAACTGAACACCACTTTTGATCTCAGACCTAAAATCATCCAGATTTCAGGATGAAGGAATTTCTTCAGCAACCGTACAGCAGTTGTTCCAAAAAAACCCTTCATGACCAGAAGTCTAAACCCTCCATCGTTATGATGACAACCAAGTCTGCTAAGGGTGCAGAACCCGTGGTCCCAGCACCAGATTGTCCCCATAGCTTAGCACCCATCTGCAGCCAATATGCTAAGCTCTTAACAAAATTGAGGGGTTTTAAAATCTGGTCTCCTGGGCCTGATCCCCTGGACCTGGGCTCACCAAACCCAATGGACTTCAAGGAGCTTTGGATCAGGCTTTGTGCTAATTTACTTATCCCATAGAAGAGCTTAATTAACAAATGTTTGCAAAGCACTTTAGGATCCCTGCACGATCAGCGAGACTCCTCTTGCTGCGGGTCCCATTGACAAAGCAAAGAGGTTTAACATCAAGGGGCAGCAGATGAATTGTCCAGACAGTGGTGGCCACAGGGACATCCCGGGCAGATCGGCCACCACAGAGGGCAGAATCACATCCGAACCACGTGCTGCAGGGAATGGCCAGCACATGGTGCTGTGAGCTCAGAACTCCACAGTCCCACAGGGTGGGAAGGAGCCCTTCCAGCTTTCCAGCATTTGGGATACTCCTGTTTCTCATTCGGCTGAGCAGTTTCTGAAAAGAGCTGCCCAGGGATGGGGAGATGCTGCCTCGGAGTGCTCATTGTGATAGTACCTCAGCTCCAGCCTTGTAACTTGGGATATTCTATGATTCTATGTGAGCTGAAAATGAAGAAAAGCCTAAAAATGGTGTCCTGATTCCAAACAGGTGTTTGCTCCCTCTCCCCTCCCTCATCACCTCAGTCTACACGACACGGGATACTCCCCCAGCATTAAACCTTTCCTAGCAGCTGCCACCTTTCCCCCAGACTTAGGTCGTGCAGCACCGGGAAGTGCCAAATTAGGCTTCACACCGATGACACAAATTCATCCAGAAAGTTTCTCTCCGCGTTGGCTCTTGATGGTGACTGTAAGTTGCTGTTTTGCCTAAGGACAGGCTGCTGGCACCTCCTCAGTCAATGTCAGCTTTATTCCTGCCTCCCACAGGGCTTTCTGTCACCAGCCGTGGTGCCCGGCCACCCCTCCCCGACTCTGGCACCGGCAGCAGCTGCAGTTTGCAGTTTCTCGCTTTTCTTTGATCACTCTGCAGCCTCCTGCCTGGGGAAGGGACGGGGAGCACGTGATGCTGCTGCGCGATCCCGACCTCTCCGCTCAGAGGACTCTGCTGCCGTCCCTGGCTTTAANATTCTGGGATGTGGATTTTAAAACATTTGGAAATACCCACTTTTTGACTAGAAACACTGAAAACTGCCAAAACATTGGCAGGGACGTTCGCAGCGTAGAAGTAGCTGTGTGGAGACTACACCCACAGCAAACCCCTTGCTTGCAATCCAGCTCTACCTGCACCCAAAAAATAACCTTTTACCTCAATATCTGTGGAGCTGTGAACAATACAGCCTCCCACAGCCCCACGACACAAGCCCCCGTGACCTACTCCAGCTCATCGAGCCGGTTCAAGCCACCTGGCAGCGCTAACTTTAACCTGAATTACTCCTGAAATCCAGCTTCCCCAGAGGCAGTGATGCCAGACGGGAGGTAAGATCATTTCCAAGCAGCTGCTATCACCAGGAAGAGGATCAAAGTCTTGGTTGGAGCCCAACTACGCTCCCAAAATATTGTATGAACCAGGAGATGCTGCTATCAGGAACCCATCAGGATTAGTCACTGCCCATGCTGCCAATTCCTGCAACTTTTCTATGAGCGTTTCCAGTTGCCTGAAATTCCCAGCTCTGTGAGTCATGTGAATCTGCACGAGTAGGACTTTTCATCTTTTAAAGTAAGTTGTTAGACCTTGTGGCTGTGCAGAAAAGCAAGGTGATGTAACCAAAGTGAAATCTGACAGCCTCGGGAAAAGGCAAACAAAAAGAAACCCCATTTTCACTAGTTTTATTGAGTCACACAAAGTTTTTAGGCAGTTTGGTGATTTCTGGGCCTGGCTCATGCTATTGGAACGCTCAGAGCTGGAGCTTGGCAGTTTGGGCTTTTTGTTTTCCCCTTTTTTCCTTTCACTTTCTGGTTTCCAGGGGCATTTTCTTCTCCTGACAGTGCCAGGATGGAACTTAAAATGGAGATAGGAAGCAAAAACTGTGTCCCTAAAATAACATGCTGCCTTCAGAGCAGGCATTGCTATTGGTCTCACATGTGGGATCCAGCTTGGAAAAGTGAAAACTCCATAATTTACAGGGCAGAATATGACAATTCCCAACAGCACCACAACATGCTCCTGGCACATGTGCTCCTGCACGCGGGTGCACACATGACACACACCCACACTAGGAACATCCTTGCATGTGTGTGCACACAAACAGCTCATATAAAAACACACGTGGTCTTTATACATATTTAAATGTACTGAACTGCGTGCCCGTGTTAACATTTTTCATGCACACACCTGTGACACACATGCTCACACAGACACACACAATGTTTTCACCTGGGTGTAAGTGTGGAGTGAGCCACAACCAGCAGGTGTGTGCAAGGTAACCAGCAGTGCGTGTGAACACGTGCTGAATGCACGTTTTTGATCGTGTCACCTCCATGTGGCACACAGGGCTGAGTGTCTGTGTTAAAACACACCATGTGATGTGTATGTGCCTACGGAGCCACCATCCATCATATCCCAACACGAACAGACGCCACCTCTTACACGGAGGAAAATCCCAAACTGCCACTTTCACAAGTCCCATCATCACACAAAGGTGAAAAAAGAAAATAAAGAGTAATTCAAGACACTGTTCTACAACCACGACCAAAATGAGTTGTATGAAACACAGTGGCGGGGTGGGTTCTCCTGCCCTTAGCTTTACTTTTTCCCCCCTTTTTTGTGCACACCCTCAGCACAACCACCACAAGCTCTAACCCACTGCTGCTCCATGCCAGATCCTGCAGCAGAGGGGACTAGCCACCACCAGCCCCTCCACCTGGCATGCCAGTGTCTTCCTGAGTTTGTGCAATGCATCAGGAAACCAGGATGCCAAACCAAATAGAAAGCAAAAATTCCCCTTCCCAAAGTGCCTGGGCAAACTCTCAGGGAGAGCTCCAGCAGCACCTTACCAGCTGAGTCAGTGGATGAGCCATCTCCTTGTGCTGGGTGCCCCATCTGCCGAGTTTAGCTGCAGCTGAGATCTTCTGCTAGTAGACCCAGAGAGGGGAGCAGGGGAAAGAACAAACCTCCCTGCAAGGATCCCAGAGCCAAAGAGAGGAAATCACACAGGACACAAGAGCGGGGTAGAAAATTCCAGCCTCGGTGACAAGGCACCAGGGCCAACATCCCCCAGCCCTCGCCACAGCCGTCGCCTCTGCCAGAGCTGCGGCGCGATGTGGCTCGGCGGGAGCGCCTCATCCCTCCGCATTGTCTCTCTCCAGTGTGAGCTCCGGCAATCTCATTTCATGGGAGACATCTGGTTTGATTCAAAGGGAAGAAAGGGGAGAGGGGAGAACGGCGCGCTCACACACACACCGCCCAGCGCGGCCGGCTGGGAGCTGGGCAGCGATTGTCGCTGCTTCCCTCCTCATTTCAATGAGAAAGGCCAGCCCAGGGAGCAGGGCTGTCCCACGGCCCTCCCAGCATCCCCAGTCTGCAGAGGGGGCTTTGCTGGGGCACGGAGCCAAGAGCAGGGAGCTGAGCCCCAGCAGCCCCGCCGAGCTTTGCTGCGCCCGGAGCCATCACACGGCCCTGGGGGGATGGGGGGCTCCCCCTTCTCCTTGTTTTCAGTGATTCCCTGTCCTGGTGGACATGCAGTATCGGCCTTCAGACGCTTGCAGTCTTCCCTCTCTTCAGGAGTACAAAACAGTGAGCTCCCTGTCCATGGCCCACCCTTTCAGGACCTGTCCCATCTCGGCCAGACCCCTCACCCCACCATTCACCCCACCAACACGAATCACTTGGGCCACCCTGTGCCCAAGCGGTTCCACCCCGAGGTGTCTCTGATGAGCCAGCGCTCCTCCCAGGGGTCCCTGGATGGATCCCAACCCTGGGCACCTCTGCAGCACCCTCGTGGCTGGGCAGTGGCAGCTCCCCACACAACCTCTCCTCGATGGGGTGTGTACCGACAGGTCCCCCACACAGCCCGCTCCCTCCACGTTGGGGCGCACATGGTGGGTCCTCTCACAGATCCTTTCTTCTGTGACCCCTCCACGCCTGGGGTGTGCACAGCAAGTATGCAAACAGTCACTCACGGGTGGGTTCCCACGCAGCCCCTCCACCCGTGTCTCAGAGGGTTCCCCTGCAGCCCCCTCCACCCATTTGCTGCACCGTGGGCACCCGAGGAGCCACTTCCACACGTGACACGCTGGATCCCAACGCAGTCTCCTCCACCCATTGTACAATGGGTTCCACCACAGTTCCCTCTACCCACGGCATGGCAGGTCCCCTCGTATCCCCCTACACCCAGGTAGCAGTGGGTCCCCACGCACTTGGCCAGCAGGTCCCCACGCAGCCCCGTCCACCCATTCATTGCGTGGCTGGTGCCCCCGCACTCCCCTCACCCGTGTCACGGCATGTACCCCCACCCCTTTCGCCTATGTCACGGCATGTCCCTCTGCAGCCCCTCCACCCCTTGCACAGTGTGTATCCCTGCAGCCCCCCACCCGTGTCGCAGCCGGTCCCCCCACATCTCACTCCACTCCTCACCGTGGGTCCCC
>VXAU01000787.1:92050-103289 GCA_013399695.1 Formicarius rufipectus
TATATATATATATATATCTGTCTCCATACCACACCCACTCTTAAGTCACCCCTCGCCCACCCCCACCGCTCCCAGGTTTGCGGTGCGGGGCTCCGCGCCGCCCGTGGGCACTGCGGGAGCCGGGGCACGGCGCTGCCGAGAGAAGTTTTGTGTCGCTACAGAGGCAAAAAAATAATAATAGTGCGGCTAAGTGTTGGGGTTTTTTTTCTTTCTTTCTCTGCACAAGTAACTTGACGCTTTGGAAGTGCGACGGGCAGAGCCTGCGGCTCCGCGGGCGGATGCTCCCCCGTGGGTTGGGATCACAGGCATCCGAGCAGGGGGTTCGTGGTGGGACCCGGTGCGTGATGACCCTCCCAGTGCCCTCAGAAGGGCCGAGGTGGGCGAGCGGAAGCCTCGGGGAGAGGGACACAAATGGCTCCGACTGGGCATCATGATGCTGGGGCGTGTGGTGGGAACAATGGGGCCTGTGGAGGCTCCACTCGCTCCCACCCGCAGAGGGTCTGGTCCCCATGCCGGGATGGAGAGTGGGCAGGAGTCCGGGGAGTGCTGCCCTTCCCAGAGCTCGGGGCTTCTGCGGCCGAGGGAGCAGCTTTTACTCTGGCGCCCACCACACTGGGATGGGGGCCCCTCACCGGGGAGTTGGGGAGACGGCCGGAGCGGGGTGAAGGTCTGGCCAAGGAGATCCCGCTGGCCCTGATCCTGATCCTCCCACTGATGCCTTTACAGCGCCAGGAGCGGAGCACGGGCAGTCACAGCAGGCTCAGCACCGACTCGGCGCTGGTGGGTGTGCGACCATGGAGAATCAGGCCCCCTTTGTTTAATGAAGTTGGGAAAGAGAGAGGATTCGGCAGGCGGAACCGAGGGGAAACGCGCGGGGGTTGTTTTATTCCAGGATCTCACCGCTGCCCCAGACTCCCGAGAAGGGGGTGTGTTCCAGTGTGTTCAGAACGCAGCGCGTGCCTGTTGTGGCCAGAGTGATGGAGAGGAACGTGGAGACCTGGATTTTTTCCACCATTTTTAGCGTGTGTGAGGGTTTTCCCACATCTGGGAGATTGTGAAATGTCAGTGTGCTGGAGCAGTGGGGATGTGGCTGCGCTCCATCCGCCGGTGGGGCAGACGGTGCAGGCTGTGCCCCATCGTGGAAGCAGGTGGGATGGATCCTGTGCTGGGAGCAGCCAGGATTCTTTCAGCACAGTCCTCGCAGCCATGGCTCTTTACTCCAGCAGAGATTGTGGTCCACACTTGTTTCTAAAGGCCTGTAGGAACGTCTCCAATGTCTCCTGCACCTTGTTTTTGTGTGGAAGGCCAGATTTTGAGGGTCTGAAGCTGGGTGCAGGGCTCCCAGGGGGACTGAATCCTCCACTCTCATGGATGCTTGACCAGGAATTCCAGAAACTGCAGATTGTCACCTTTTGATAGTACTGCTCACGTGGTGGATGGTTTTCTAGGAAAACAAGTGTTTTATTGGTACCGGTGAACTGGGTGATGAGCATCTTGCAAAAAGTAATAGTGAAATAAAACTGATTTCAGAGCTTTACTTGGCAACAGGGTTGAGCTTTTTCTCTAACTTACTATTTTCTGATCTGCAGAAACACACTGTTCCTTCTGATTATTTTACAATAGTATCTACTATATACAAAGGTGTACCTCATGGGCAGGTGTGGATATGAGAGACCTAGATCTGGGCATGGGTCCCTGGTGCCCATGCCTGGCCATAGGAATTCCACCTGCTATCAGGCTGCCCCTCGCTTTTCCGAAGGAGCGTAAAGGCACTTGAGCATAAATAAGGCTCAAGCCCCATATATTTTTATTGGACTGTCTGGTCTGTAAGGGTGGTTTGGGAAAAGGTTTAATTGTGGCAGAGGGGGTGGCTCCACTTGGAGCAAGAGATGCTGCAGGAGCTCAACCTGAGCTTGGCAGCTCCTGCTTTCCCCGGGAACTGTGAACGTGCCCTTGCGGATCCAATCGCCTGCTGGAAACCTTGCTGGCGTTTGCGTTGGGGCTGGTTTGTGCACTGAATTTGAGCAGCACGTCTCCAGCAGCGTGGCTGTGAGCTGGGTGGGACAGGGAACTGACTGGCATGAGACAGTGGGCTGTGGAAAGGGGTACTTGGTGGGAACTGGCCGGATGGGCACCAAGAGCTGCTCCTTCGCTTGATGCCCCGGGGTCTGTAGCAGAGAGCTGGGTGGCTGATGGGATGTGCCAAGGGCTGCTTTGCAAAATGAAAGGGAGGAAACTGGAAAAAGAAGAATGAGGGGATGAAGTCATAAAAATCCTTTTGACTGGTGCCTATGACCACTCTGGCCCTGACCATGGTTGCCAGTGACACCCCTTCTCTGGCTGGAGGTGGAGCCATGACCTCCATGGCTGCCCTGTTGTTGCAAGGGTGAGGAGCAGGGGGATTTCCACCCGGGTCGAGACTCCTGCAGATCATCCCTGCTTCCCTTGGCATGTGTGAACTCCAGCTGTGCTGAGTTGGGTGACTGAACCTCTTGACACGTGCCATGGTGCTCCCTGGTTGTGGAACCACTAGTGGTCTGCGTGGCACGTTGGGGTGCCTGGTGGCTCTTGCGTTTCTCCTGCCTGCACTTGTTGTGGATGTCTTGCCTGCAACAGCCCGCCTGGAACTACTTGGGTTCTCATGGCTGTGTGGATGAATTTGCCAGGGTGTAAAGACAAAGCACTAGAAGAGTTTACAGGTGGTTTTTGAGGAGACGATGGGATACCAAGGGAGTTGCGGAGGAGAAGTTTCTTGCAACCCAAGGGTGTGTGTTCACATGGGAGAGATGCTGAGAGAGTGGAGAGTGTCTTAAGGGCATCGTGTTTTGGTCGTGTGTGCTGTGAACTTGGAAAGGGGCAGAAATTCTTAGTCACTGCAGTATCTGGGTTCTTCCCTAGAAGTCATCTGAGATGGGTGTAGATCAGCCAGATCAAGATTCATATCCAACTTGTCTGCCCACGCCCACAGACAAACTGGGCTGCTGTCAGTGGAGCCAGAGAAGGCACTGTGGGGCACACGTAAGGCCAGATGTTGTGGGGAGGGAGATGTGGTGCTGTTTCTTTGTGTGTCTGGGGTGTGCAGGTGCTGGGAGAAGGTACGGAGTAGGTTTGGCTTCCTGCTGCACCTGCTCCCAGCGAGGACCTTCCCTCTAAGGATTTTTGGTCTCTCTGAGGGTTTTTGGTCCCTCTAAGTGTTTTTGGTCTCATCACAGTGGTAGCATCTATTGTCACCTGTACCCAGAGACACTCTTGGATGCAGCATCTCCCAGCCTGTTTCAACCAGCCTGTTGTCACCAGGAATGAGATTATGAGAGAGGCGCTTAACATAAATTACTCTTTCTTGGCAAGGTGAAGTCAAATAATAAGAGGCCCCACTAACCCCAGGTGATTGGGCTCTTTGTGTAGCTCCAAACATGCTTCAACGCTTTCAGCATTTAAAAATAGTCCAAGGAAGCCTTTTCCATTGAGGAAGTCTGATGATTGCAGCTCCCCCACCCACCCTGTGGAGGTGGATGGATGCACAGCATCCGAAGAGCAGCGAGGGGGGCAGATCCTCTTGTCTCCTTGCTTCTCAGAAATCTCGGAGCTAAATCCACCCGGTCTGGTGGGGCCTGAAGCCAACCCGCGTTCGGGATGAGCCTTAAAGGGAGAGAGGGATTGCAGTCGGTGCCGGCTTGTTATAAAGTGTTAACGAGAACCAGTCTGAATTTACACCAGGGAAAAGTGCGGAACGGGATCGACTTTGCGCGGTTTGAACTGGAGGTGGGAGGAGAAAACGGGTCTGGGAGAGAGACAAAGGGAATTTTCCAGGGAGACACAGCCGCTGCTCCGCGCATGGGATCGGGCGGGCGGATGGCGCGCTGACCGAGTGAACCGCAGCGCAGCCGCCCGGAATCTAGGGCAGTGGGGAAGCTGGGGCAGTGGGAAAGCGTGCTGGCGGTGGGTGGGGGCCCCCGCCTTTGTCTGGCAGCCCCCTCCGCTCGCCTTGCCCCGGCCCCGGCTCCGAGCAGCGTGTGCCGCGGCCGCGGCTCGATCGTGCCGTGCGGGGGGCTGCGGGCACACCCACCCCGTGCGATGCAGCGCCGGCGGAGCCGAGTTCCCAACTTTCTTCTGCCGCACAACAAGGCGGTGATTGTCTCTGGCATCAGGGCAGTTGCTTTTGGGTGTTTGTTGGGGGTGGGTGTTATTTTTCCTTTTTTATTTTCATAAACAACTTTCACCGTGATGTGAAGAAGCGTAAAATCTCGGCACTGGAATGAGGCGGTCACTGATTTTCCTGGCGTGGTGTGTTGGGTGGGTTTTTTTTTCCCCTTGTAAACACAACTTGCATCATCAGGACAATAAACCCTCGATGCAAAGGGATTTAGTTGGTTGGTTGTGGTCCTTTTGTGTGCATTTGTGTTTTTTTGACACCACTTTCATCAGGTTTTCAATGCAGCAAAACCTTACCCCACAGGCCGTCAGGAGGGCTTATTTGTGAGGTTCTTTGTGTGCTTGTCTTTTAACATGGCTTTCATCTTAACAGGGAAAAGAACGCCCCACCTTACCTGAGGTAGCTGAGGGTTCTTTATTTTACGGTCCTCTTTAATTTTATGACTACAACAGAAAAAATGACCCAAGTTCTAATTTGCCCTTAGATTCTCTTACACCCCACTGGCACTGTCAGAATGGCCTGAGAAGGGTATTTACAGGTGTAATTTGTACCCAGGCAGTGTAACAGTGCCTTGGGATAAATGAGAAGAGGGCTAGAAACCTTTTGTCTGTAGAGATTGTTTTCTATCTGATGAAAACAAAAAATAACAGGACCTGGAGTGATTTGGTGGGGGTGTTTTTCAAAATAAAACCACAAAAAACCCCAATGAAACAAAAAGACCCACCTCAAGGCTGGCTCCAGAGCTGTTTGCTGTGTCTGGTACAGCTCCTCTGATGCTTCCAGGTGGAGCTCACGCACCTGGGGCTCAACTGGCCCGTGCTGGAGGCACCAGTTGGTGACAGGTGAGAGGCTCTAGACTGCACCAGTAGCTGGATATACCTGTGCAGGATCTGACCTTCTGGCAGCACTGAGGGAGGAGGAGGTTATCAGTGAGTTTAAATCTGAATTCACACTGAAGTGAAATATCGGAAGGATCCCCTCTGTGGGCACGGCTGCACGTGCTTGCTCTGTTCTGCTGGCATTGTCACCACGTGTGGTGCCGTGGACACGTCCATCCCCTGCACTGCCCCAGCCTTTTCCCACTGCTGGAGCAGCACCTGGGAGCATTGGTGTGAACCCCAGGGAGGTTCCATGGAAACACGCTGGGTTTGGGTTGCTCAGAGTGACAACATTTGGGATGGGTTCATGCCAAGGACACAGCAGGCAGATCCGGTGTGTTCAGCGCCCTTTCTGCCCTCGTGAGCAGCTGCCTTCTCTGGAGAGGTGCACCAAGCTCCTGGAGCCTTCTCCAGAGGTTTTGTTGGATTTGTTGTACTGATGCAGGGCTAAGCAGAGAGGAGATGGTGGCTGAGCATCCAAACCTCCCTCTGGTCCCCCCCACCCATCTTGACAATGTCTGGACTCTATTTATTTATATGTTTTCAGCCAGAGCTGGCCATTCTATGGATTAATTCCAGTTAGCTAACTGGTCTGAGTACCAGAGGTTCACCTGTTCTCCGGGTTTTGGTCCTGTTTGTGGTGTGCTCATGTAATTTGCAAACACATTTACTTTGAATCAATTGGCAATCAGTGAAATTAAAGAGAAAAAGGGGTAGGGGGAGGAACTGAGCTTACAACCTCCTTCGCAGAATGCTTTGGAATCCACCTTAGGGGCAAAATCCAGGATAATAGAAGGTAGGTTGTGGAAACACAACAAGAAAGGGCTTAATTCTCTGTTTAATATTAAATTCTAAGTGGCAGGAGTCTGCCAGGGATCGGTGCACTGGTGTCTGCGCAGTGCTGTAACACGGAGAACATACACAAAGTTATGTATTAGTACAGCTTCGACGGTCCTTTACTCCCCTCTTAGGTTCACGTTTTGACATCACCTGCTAAGCAGTTCCCTCCTCTCAACCTCGCTCCTCTGAATAATCCAAGTAAAGTGCTTTGTTGCATGATGTTTTCAAATCACAGTTATGCAGGAAGAAAGTGTTAAAAGACCAGCCCATCCAGGACAGATTTTGTTTGGAATAAGCCCATGGGGCTGTGCTGCCCGTCCAGCTGGGGTGTCACGGGCCACATCCTGACCTGGCTGTGCTCTGATGGAAACTGGGCCGTCTCAAAGGAGGCTCAGCCCCTGTTTAGTGTGCAAAGCATGGTCAGACTAGGGCTGAGATGGGCCAGGAGCCTTAGCACAAAATAGGTAAATCAGGTCTAAGCACAGACTGGTTTTGGCTGATGTAAACGAGTGCAGCGCTCCTGGAAGTTGTGGAGTTCTCTGGATTTGGGCTGCTGATGGCTTGGCTATTGTCTGCACTAGTTTGGAGCTGCTGAACCCACTGGGCTGCTGAGCTTGCCAGAGTTGGTCTAATTTCCTGTGGGGTGATTTTCTCCCGTTTTTAAGCACAGGATCCCCATCTGTCTGTCTCCACAAAGCTGGCTTTCCCGTCTGCAGGCCTGCACGGAGACCCTCCCTCCTCCCCCCCTTCTCCCACCGCCGACTGCACCACGCGTCCTTTTGTCCGCTCCAGATCCTCCCTCCCCTCCCTCTTGCCGTGCTCTCTCCTTGCCCATCTCCCTTCTGCTGTTTTGGGGCGACTCTGCTTTGCTTCCACACCCCTCATTCTCCTCCTCCCTTGGAGGGATCAAGGTGTGCCTCTCCCTCAATATTCATCACCTTTCCTCCATCACTAACTCCCTCCCACCCTCCAGCTCATGTAACACACTTACGTTTGCCCTCATTCATGTGTATTCCTCACCACCATTCCCTTTCCATCTGTCCCCAGCATGGTTCCCCCATCCTTTGTCACCGCTCTGCCTGCCTGACCCTCCGTGTCGGCTCTGTGATTGTTTCCTGCCGTGCTGGGCTCAGATCCCTCTCCTGCACACGCCGTCATTGTCCCGCAGCTCAGAACAACGCGGAGCCCCAGCCCAGCCTTGCCACCCTCCTGCCTGGGGTGCTGCTCAGGAGAGCCAGCCTTGCTCTCCAGAGGCAGGGCACGGGTCACCGTGGAATTCCACAGAGCTCCTTCACCCTGGGGTGATGCCTGGGAGGCGTTTTCAGCTCGATGCTTGCCGTGAACACCCCCTGTCTTTCCATGTGATGCCTCGATGATATCCCTGGGGAAATGGTGGCATCTCGGTTAATCTTCCTAAGATGGAATCTCCATCTCTGGAGCGAGCAGCACAGTAGCGGGGCAGGGAAATGTCTGCCAGGGATGGGTCAGGGAGAGCCCACCTTGCCCAGGGCCTTCTGGAGGGTGTAGGTGACCCCTTTCAGTTTTAGCACACCCTTCTTGGGATGGACCTTTAGTCTAGATTTTGCCTGCATGGATTTATCCTGCAGTTGAGTGGTGCCTGGCTCCATGAGGTCCTGTCCTTTGGGTTTCCTGGAAACTAATAACACACCATGGGGTGACCATCCGTCCCAAAGGGCCGTTTGGAAACTTCACTCAACAAAGCACCACAAACCTCCCTCAGAGGGTGCACACTCTGAGGAGTAACCTGTGAGCTGCACTGGATTTGGCAGGGGATGGATTTGGTTTAGACCTGGGAGTTTGCCATGCTCCTTCTCTTTGTCAGATCTGGCATTTCCATTCCCCAGGAATGTGGAATTCATGGCTCAGAGATGTGTTTAGTGCAGCAGCAATGCGATGTGTGGAGTGCTAGAAGAAGTTCTGCTGGAGCCCAAGGCAGGAGGCAGCTATTCTTCCCACTCCACAAACATGCATTGAGGCTCTGGGAGCTGAAGTAGCTCTGAGGAGTTAAAAGTCACTCTGGGAGTTGATAGTGGAGTCTGGATTTACCAGCACGTGTCCCACGCTGCTGCCAAGACCCTCGTACAGGTGTTGGGGTTTGCAGCTGCACTGGGAGGGTTCGTGTGCGTGCAGATGGCTGTGGCTCAGCGGGACTGTGCCCGTGCCCACGCGGTGCTGGTGCTGGTGCAGGCACGGCGGGCTGTGCTGAACGCTCCATGCTGGGGCACTGCTGGTTGCAGCGTCTGCAGCGCCTGGGAGTGCAGGGAGCTCTCGTCAGTTGTGGCATGAGGCTGTTTCCATCCCCACAGGTGCAGGGCTTGGTCCTTGCCTTCGGCACGGCGCGGTGGGATCGCTGCGTTCCAGCCAACACCCCGATGTCACCAGCCCGTGTCTCACGAGACGAGCTGTGGATAAGTGGCAGCACTGAGTGGCAGCCCTGAGCTCCCAGCTGGAGAGATGCTGTTATTTGTTAGGATCTCTATAAATAATGATGTTTCAGCCCATGAGCTGAGGAATCTGCATTTCCTAATTCCAGAGGCATCGTTTGCAGGTTGTTGCGAGTTAAAGTGTGATGTCGGTGCAGGGAAGTTGAGGAAAACCTGCTAGTGTCAGATGGTCAGAGAGGACAAGAGATTGGCTCTTCTAGGGAGAGAAGGTGGGGTGGGAGGAGCTGAGGAATCTCACAGAGGTCCCATTGCTGTATCCTCATCCTCTGGTTCCGTGGCCCTGAGTCAGACACCCAAATCCTTGGCAGACTAGGGCAAACCTTGCTTGTGGAGATGTAGTGCCCCGGAGAGTCATGGATTTTAATTTTTCTTGGAGATGTGAGCTTAAAGCAAACCTGCAGAGGAACACCTGGTTTGCACAGGAATTTGACAGCAGGCTTTGGAAATGCCTTGGAGCCCTGAGTAAGGTTTTTGGAGAGAGGGGTCCAAGGACAGGACAGTAGCAAGGAGAGATCCAGAAGTAGTAGAGAGAACTGTGTCACGTCTGTAAAAATATTTAGTTGCTTGGTGGCATCCTGGTGTCACCTGGGAACCTGGAGTCATGCAGCTGGCTTGAGACCCTCCAAAATGCCATTTGGAAGCCAAAACACACTGGAAAGTCTTGCCTTTTTTTTTGGGAAAGCAGCAGACTGTATTCTGAGCTGTGAGGAGCTAGGGGATGGGATTGGTGAGCTCCTGTAGCTGGGAGTAGGGGCTCAGTGGGCCCTGGAAGCCAGGGAATGGACTTGGTGGGCTTTGAGAGATGGGGAGTGGGCTTGCTGGTGTCCACAAGGTGGATACTGCGAAAGCAGGGGCTCGGCCAGTGGTCTTGTGAGAAGGTCTGAGTGCCCAGAGCAGGGGTCTGTGCACAGCCTGCTGTGGGAATCATAGGAGGGCAGCCCTGCCCCATTTCTTGCTGTTTTGACCCCAAAGCAAATCCTGGTGTCTTGCTACACTTGGCCATCTAGTGCTGCCAGTGTTTGGTGTCCAGCCATATCTGGGGTGGGGAGGCCAAATTGTTGCATCTCTGCAACTCCCCTCCAAACCTGGCCTCCTGAAATTCACTGGATTCATCCCCAAACCTCCTCAGTAGCACAGAAGTCCCCTTGAAGGGCTCTGTGATGTGTAGTCATGGCAAGTGACTGCCCTCAGGAGCTGGCACAGATTGGGCCAAGGGCACGACACCAACCACCCAGGCAGTGGGATTGGCGTCCCCCTGCTCTCTCCTGTCACCTCGGGAAGACCCACACTTTAGCCCTGTCCCCAAAGCCCCAGGGTGGCCATCTTCTCAAGGTGGCTTGTGTCCCCCCATGACTCATTGTGTTGGGGTGTGTGGAAGGGAGATCTCAGGGATGATTTCTGAGGCGAGGCGGTGGGGAGGATTGTGTGGTGTGGGGCAGCACACAGAATGGTGACCCCCATTCTGGGAGATGAGGGAGTGTGGTGCTCCTGAGGGAGGGACTCTGTGAGAATGGTGAGGGTGGACCTCCCTCTGGCATTTCCCAATAAAAATTAGGGGGAAAGGGTCTTTCCCTGGTTCCAGGTCCTGGGCGGTGGCTGCCCTGTGGCACAGGAGACCGTGGACACTCAGCCCAGTGTCCTGCAGAGCCGGGAAGGTGGTGGGATGGCCTTGCTTTGACCGTGCCTTCTTCCTTCTCTTCCCCAGGCTGCAAGATCAAAGCCCTGCGGGCAAAGACCAACACCTACATCAAGACCCCAGTGCGGGGCGAGGAGCCGGTCTTCATGGTGACGGGGCGGCGGGAGGACGTGGCCATGGCCCGGCGGGAGATCATTTCGGCAGCCGAGCACTTCTCCATGATCAGGGCGTCCCGCAACAAGGCGGGCACCACCTTCGGCAGCGCGCCCACCCTGCCGGGGCAGGTCACCATCCGGGTGCGCGTGCCCTACCGCGTGGTGGGGCTGGTGGTGGGCCCCAAGGGAGCCACCATCAAGCGGATCCAGCAGCAGACCAACACCTACATCATCACCCCCAGTCGGGACCGGGACCCCGTCTTTGAGATCACCGGTGCACCGGGCAACGTTGAGCGCGCCCGGGAGGAGATCGAGACCCACATTGCGGTGAGGACGGGCAAGATCCTGGAGTACAACAATGAGAACGACTTCCTCTCCAGCAGCCCCGACTCTGGCATGGAGAACCGCTACTCAGAGGCCTGGCGGGTGCACACGCCGGCGCCGGGCTGCAAGCCCCTCTCCACCTTCCGGCAGAACAGCCTGGGCTGCATCGGCGACTGCTCTGTTGACCCCGTCTACGAGACCCCCCGGCTGAACGACCAAAACGACTTCAATTACGGTTACCTCTTCCCCAACTATGGCGTGAACAAGCAGGATCTCTACTACGGGGTGCCGGAGTCGGGGGCCCCGATGTGGGCTGGGCAGGAGAACACCAACCCTGTCTCGGTGCTCTTCTCAAAGCAGCAGCGCTCCAGCAGCACCGGCACCATCCACCCCAACTCCCATCGCTCCCCGTCCTCGTCCATCCCGGAGCCCAGCCTCTCTGGGCTGCCCCGGCGGTCGCAGGGGGAGCCTCTCCAGGGGTTTTCCAAGCTGGGAACACCCACCACTGCCCGGACATCCGTCGCCAGCAGCCGCGAGTGCATGGTGTGCTTCGAGAGTGAGGTCACGGCTGCGCTGGTGCCCTGCGGCCACAACCTCTTCTGCATGGAGTGTGCTGTGAGGATCTGTGAGAGGACTGATCCGGAGTGCCCGGTTTGCCACGCAGCAGCCACTCAGGCCATTAGAATATTTTCTTAAAGAGACAGAGCAGGGCATTGGTGGGGGTGGGGGGGTAGCAAGGGAGCGTGGGGGGGTCCATGAAAGAAAAATGCTGATGATAATAATAATAA
>VXAU01000787.1:108502-127160 GCA_013399695.1 Formicarius rufipectus
ATAAATGCATTTATTACATGTAAATGTAGCAAGGAACTGGGCTAATAAAAATACTTTTTATTAGGTAATTTATTATAAGAAAAAAGGATATTTTATTTTATGATAAAGTGATCCTTAAAAGTTTAGAAGGTTTAGAATATATGTAGGTTAAAAAATACATTTGTATCCAGAGTATTGCTTAAAAAGTGTTTTTAATATATGTTTCCTTTTTCGTGTGTGCGTGTGTGTATGTAAAGGTGATAGTTATGGTGCAGATAGCCCTTTCCAGAAATAAGAAATTAACACAGTTGGATGTATTTAAGCCAAAAAAAAAAAAAAAAAAAAAAAAAAAACAAGNNNAAAAAAAGAGAAAAAAACCAGAGAAGTAGAAGAGAAAAACCACTATGAAGCCAAACCTGTGCCCCTGTCCTGGGGCTGCTCCATCTGGGAATCCCTTTGGAAAGGGTCAAGGTCAGGGTGGACTCTGGCTCTGGTCTGAGGCTCGGGGGGTCTCTGGGTGGCAGCACCCTGTGCTGGCCCTGCTGCAGCCCAGCATGTCCAGGGCACTCACAGGTGTCCCGGGGTCCAACCAGTGTGACCCACCACCCAGGCGGGCTCTGGGGGACAGAGTTTGATACCACTGTGGTTCCCTGGCACAGGGAGGATGCTGAGCCCTCGAAAGGCAAAGCTGGTGTTACCCACCGCTCCGCCCTCCTCCTCCGTGTTCCCAGCATTACCATCCCAATCCCACCCCAGGGAGCCAGGAGAGTTTTGCCCTTCATCTGGTTCCAGAGAGCCCAGCGTAGTGAGAGGATTTATGGCGCTTTCCACAGCCTCGCCAGGCGGGACTGATGGCCGGTTCAGTGTGGACTGAGCACATTCACAAGGGGCTCTGCAGACCAGGGTGGTGGTCACCAGCTGTTGCCTCCCTTTAGGCTTTGGCTCCATCTCTTCCTGCACTGGGCAGGATGCAGGGATAGGACGATTTGGTCCCAGCATTCAGGCCAGGTGTGATCTTGAGAACATCCATGGCCGTCCCTTTGGAGCTTCATCCAGACTGGAGCTGTGGGGTTGTGCCAGCGCTGTGGGCAGCCAGGGGCTGAGCTTACCCAGAGCTCACAGCCAGCTCTATCCCATCCTGAGCGGGAGCATGTCACCCATCTGCTCCCTCCAGCCAGTGTGGGCACAGCTCCTGCCAGACACAGATTGCAGAGACAGCCAGAGCAAGGGGAGTGCCCCAGCTGGGCTCTGAGATTGCTTTAATCCAGGAAAGCACTTCAGCATGTGCTTGGCTCCAGCACGTCCTGGAGCGTTTTGCAGGATCTTGGCCCAGGAGCTGCTTTACAGACGTGCTGAGCAGCCACGGCCTCCCCATGGGCTGGGTCACTCAGCCCCCCAAATCCAGCCCGTGTCCCTCTCCCCGTCCCAAAGCAGCAGGAAGACGGGGGTGATGCTTCTGCTCTGTTGCCTTTCAAAGAAGCATTTTAGAATAAGATTTTTTTTCTGTTTGTTTGTTTGTTTTTAACCAAAAAGAAGGAAAAAAAGTTTGCGTTGATGGGTATTAAAAAAAGTTAATAATAATAAACACTCAAATTTATTTCATATAATCCTAGAGTAAAGATTAAAAAAAATTAACTAGTTCAAATAGTAGATGCTATCCATATTGTTTAATCTATAGTAGATCCAAGTGATCCCAGACAGAGCAGAATGTAAAATAAACTTGTGAACACGATCATTGTTAACTTCCCCAGGAATTCCATCTTTTTTTGGTCCTATTTTTCTGAAGCAAACAAACGACTGAAAGCCTAACAAAATAACAGCCACCAACTGGTACCTTCTGTCAATCAAAGTCCTGAAGTTATTTTTATAGAGGGGGAAAAAAAAAGAAAAAAAAAAAGGGATCTAATACTATGTATTTTTTTAAAAAGATATGTTTGGCATTTTATGTTGCTTTTATAATAAAAATAGACAGATTTGGCTAGTCACGGAACAAAATAAGGAAGTTTTAGGCCATTAATTTTTGCCTTATTCTGACTTCTAGCCTTGGGCTTGGAGTGGGAAATTGGAGAAAAATGTTAAAGTTGCTGTTACTTTCCTTGGGCTGTTCTTGATTTTTTAACTTCTCCAAGCACCAAAGGTGTGGGAGGGTCCTGGGATGGGCAGGTGGGGCTGTCCTGGGTGGGAAAGCGAAGGAAAGGAAGATTGGGTGATCTCCCCTCTGTAAGGTGACAGACAGAGCTCCAAGGCAGCGGGGTGCCAGGCAGAGGCTTTGCCCTCCCACTGGGAAGGGACAGGGCATTAGGGTTGGTTTGTTCCCTCTTTGTTTTCTTTCTTGCTTTGGTTCTCTCTCACCCCGGTTGCATTGCAGTGGGAGACGCCGTGCGCCTCGGGACGAGCTCTTGCTTAGCATCTGGCATCTCACAGGAGGTCAGATTTGGTTTGTTGGGTGTTCCCTTACTTGGCCTCCGACCATCAGGTTCGAGCATTGCAGCTGTGGGTGAGTTGTTTGCAAAAGTCCCTGCTGGCCCAAGAGGTCCTTCCCGCAGCTGTGCCAAGCCGTGGCATCTCTGATCTCACAGCTTTGCTTCCTGGTGGTCACTCCAGCGCCATCCTGCTCATGGGAGGGGACACTCGTGGCACATACCTGGTTTTTGTCTGCAAAAGCAAGGAGGAGGCTGAAAGTCACTCTTGGCTGGTGTGGTGTGTCAGGCTCTGGCCGTATCCCCAGTCCCTGCAGTGCCAAGAGGGGGGAGTGTTCCAGTGATGGCAGATCCACTTTGGGCACTGCAGGGCAAGGTATCCCTGGCACTGGCAGTGGGGTAGAATGTGCCCCACACCCCCACCAGCTGCTCCATGTGTTTGAGAGACAGGCCAGCGCTTCTCTCTGGAGCACTGGTGTTGCTTTTTGCTGCACCAAAATCTCTGTTTACAGGATGGAACTCAGAAATGACCAAGCGCCACTGCCTGTTGTTAGCAACGCCGAGCACCACAAAGAAAATGCCCTCAGCAGGTGGTTCCCTCTGGGTTCAGCCTTTGCTCCTGTCCTCTGTGTTATGGCTCAGCCATAGCAAACCCAGGGGTGTCCTGCAGCTTGGGAGCATCCACACAGATCCCAAAGCCTTCGAGAAGTGTGGGGGCTGCCCCTCACTCCCTGATGGCTCCTGCTTCAGGCAGCTGGGGCCACTTTTACCAGCATTCATCACTCAGCAAAGCCATGCAATAGGTCAGGACAGGAATGAAGACAGTTCTCATTCGGTTTCTGCATATAAATAGCACTGTGAATCCAAGATCCCTCCCTGGGACCCTCCTGGAACATGGGGGGCATTTCGGGAAGTAGAGCACAATGTCTCCTGTGCGTCTGGAGGGGTTCATGCTCGGTGGAATCAAACGCCTGGTCCTTCCCTGCTGGGGCGGCGAGGCAGCCTGTTTGCTCTTTCAGTTTTGTTTTACCTCATTTTTTTGTTTTATACTTGAAGAAACTTCAGTGATGGACATTGTACAGTGGTGCCCTGGACTGGAAAGTGGATGCACTTTATTGTCACTTGTGTACGGACAGTGGGTCCCATCCTGCCTCTGCTGAGCCCCAGCAAGGTTCCCTTGGTGGCAGCAGAGCCAGGGTTGGGCTGGTTCTTCCAAAACCCTTTCTAGGATGTTAAGGAGCAATCTCTGTGTTTTAGTGTGGGTTTTCACGTCCTGTAGAAACTTGAAGTCACATTCTGTTGTCAGCTGACCCAGTGGAAAATTCAGTGGGAATTGTGCTGGGCAGACTTGCCTGTGCTGTGAAGGTGGGAGATGGTTGGAGGTTGGGCAGCTCCTGCTTCCTTCCCGTGTGACTCCCCTGTTCCAATGGGGTTAGTCTACTGGAATCTGGAGTTGCTTCAGCCCTGGCAGGCTGCACTTTCCCGCTGGATCTGCTCCAGCATCACTTCAGGGCTGCTAATGGAGCAAATTGAAAGTCACCCCCAGTAAAGTGACACTAATGTAAAATCTGGAGTTGTTCCACTGGTGTTTGTGCAGGGATATGAAATTGAAGTTCCCCTCTGACAGTGGCACTGGGTTGCTGACAGCAGGATGTGCTTTTTGGGTTTGTGATGTGCTTTGGAAACAACTTGCAGAGAAACGGAGTGGTGAGATGGAGCAGCACGGTGTGGCTGCAGAGATCTGCTCTCAGCTCCAGGGAGCTGGGATGGAAGATGCAGTCAGAGGCTGCTTTTCTCACCTGTGAAACTATTAGCATTCTTTTTTCCTTCTTCTTTACGAATTCTGTTCAAGATAATCATAAAAAAAAAAAAAGAGGGGGGAAAAAAGGCTAGGGGCTGGATCCTGTTTTGCAGTATGGGATTTGCTTCTAGGTTAGAAGGAGCGTGAAGCAAACATGAAAGGCAATGGGCACGAGGGCTGGTGGATCCCAGACTGGCAGGTCTGATCAAGCTGCAGCTGCTGTGGAGTCAGCTCTGATCCCAGCCCCAGGCAAGCCAGGGAAATCCCCAGGGATGCCCAGAGCAGCCCCTGGGCACCTGGCTGCACAGTCAGGAGCCTGTGGGGCTGCAGAGGATTTCCTCCAGCTCTGCCTTGGTATCAAAGGGCTCCAGGCTCCAGCTTGCTGCCCCTGGGACTCTGTCAGAGCAGCTCCAGTGGGACTTCCCACGTGAGTCACGAGCTAAAACAAAACCCAAGCCACAGGGTCCCGCAGCAGCCAATCTCACCGATACCCACCCGGGGAACGCAGCCCTCCCCAGCCCTTCATGGCTCTGTTTGCCCACCCCAGTGTCGGCTTCCTCTCAGCCTCACTCCAGGTCGCTGTCCAAGTTCGTGTGTATCCTCTTTCACACAGATCCGGGCGCTGTTACAGGGTCCTGCTCCATGGTACTCCCGCCTTGCGCTGAGCCAGCGGCCACACAGTCACCTGGTGATTCCTGGCCGTCCCGACTGTGTGGCCCTTCCACTGAAAGTCCATTCCCTTTTATGTTGTATTTGCTTTTTTTTTTTTCTCCCCCTATTTTCTTTTAATGTCATAGGAAACCTGTAGTCGGGATTGTTACTATTGGAAACCGATCACATGTTCCATCCAGGTATTTTCATCTCTCCGGCGTTACGCAAAAATAAAGGCCTGAGAGAGAGAGAGATATAACCGAACATAGAAGTAGAGTTAGGCTCGTTGTCTGAGTTTTGAGGCATATAGTATAATGGGAGAAGGAAAAAAATTAAAATAAAATAAAATTAAAATAATGATGTTGCACAACTTGTAGAAAACAAAGAAGGGAAAGGGTTAATGTATTAAATGTGCTAAATTACATTAAGAACTTAATTTTATTAAAGTATTATTACTTAAGAAACTCAGTGTCTGCTCTTGTTTTCTGTCTGTCCATGCTTTAGGAAGGGGCAGGAGCAGAGGTGGAGAACAGGCCCCTGGTGGGCTGAGCTCTGGGGCAGGGGGGCCAGACCTGCCTCTGTTACCCCTCCTGGGTCTCCCACCAGTCCTTTGTCTTTGGCAGCACTTCTCAGGGTTCATTAGAGCATTTTGAGAGGATGAGCCTGCTTGCACCAGCTGCTACTCCCAGTCCTGGTGCCAGCAGGTCTGTGAGCCACCCCATGCCACGTTTCACCCTTCCCACTTCTTCATCCCAGCAGAAAACATCTGAATGCTGGAAAACCTGGAACAAAACCGAGGTGCTGAGCCCAGAAGTGTCTCCATGAGCCTAAATGAACTCATCATTCCACATGTCCATACCAGTGCCTGGCTGGTGGCACGTCTGATGGCAGCGAGCCCCAAGGGGTGTTTAGCTCAGCCCTTTGAAGAGCACTGGGGAGCAGCATCCATCCCCCCCGTGCCCACCTCTCCTGCCATCGGGGCTGACATCACCTCTTGGCGCCACAGTTTGGTGTGGGCAGATGGTGTGGGAGGGGGTGGCGCTTGGCAGCTCCGACTGGTCTGTGTGTCACTGTGAGTCTGCCAGCTGGGGTGGGCACGGAGCAGAGCCCAGCCCGTGGGGCCATGGCCACTGCTCACCTGGGGACAGCCCCCAGCTGTGGTCAGACTCGGGATGCAGCCAAGGATGGGTCTGACCAGCTCGGGGATGAGGCTGCCCCTGAGATGGAGAAGTGCTGCAGTGCAGAGACACACCCTGCAGGGGTGGCTGCAGCCAAGGTTAGGATTCTGGTGCAGCCGGGCTGGTTGTTCTGTTGGTTGGATGAAAAGGGGCAACCTGGACCCAGCTGGGGCCAACACCCACATGGTGCAGCCACTGCCATGCCCTGTTCGTGCACCCCCACGCTGCCCCTGTGCCAGCAGCATCATCTAACCTGCCCCTCTGAGCCGGAATTTCAAGCACTCCTCTCCAGCCTCCCAGCAGGGCACCCTCTTTGCCAGGCTACAGTCACACCTTCCTCCCTGCCCTTCTCCCACTCCGTCACCTGGAGATGCTGCCCAGCTGACCCGTGTGGGCCTGGCACTGCTCCTGCCTCAAGGAATAACCCTGGCAGAGAGAGAAAGAGCCTCAACAGCAGCTTTATTTGGGGATTTTGCCTCAATTCGTGTTTCACCAACAAATCACACCCCAATCAGACCCTGGCCCAGATCCTTGCCAACACAGCCAAGTGAGATGGGGTGAGGGGGGACAGCTATTCAGGGGCAGTGACCCCCAGCACTGGTTCAATGGGGACAGACTCTCCCACCCACACCCATCTTGACTGACACCTGCCAATGACTCCTGACAGCAGGGCTGGGCTCAGCCCAGTCTGTCCCAGCACCTTGGGCGATGCCCACCCCCAGGGGTGGCTGCAACCCCCAGGCAGGGACAGGGCCACTCTCACCTTGCAGGAGCAGCAGATGCTGCAGTGTGTCCCCAGGTTGGGCCACATGGGCACTGGCCATCAGTGGCCAAACACTTGAGTGGGGCAGAGTCAAGCCATGCCAGGAGCTCCTGGGAGCCGGAGCTGAGGGGTCCCCCAGTGCTGGCACCAGCCCCCACACAGGGCACTGTGTGGAGGGACCACATGTTCGCCCTCAGCACCCCATCCCTGCCCTCCCCCTTGGCTCCCCAAAGCCCTGGGCCCCCCTTGTGCCCTCCTCAGGGCTGCTCAAAGGCCTCCCAGTCCCAGCTCCCATCTATTTCCATGGAAGAGTCACAGCTTTTGCCTCTGCTGGGGCCATGCTTTGGGGCACAAGAACAGTGTCATCCTCACCCCCACCCTTGGTGTCCCCAGCACCACCCAGAGGCACTCCCAGCCCTTGGTGCCCAGGGGCAGGGCTGTGTGCAGCCAGCTGTGTCACTGCTCCTTTCACTGGGCAGGAGAAAGGTGCACCCGGTGTCCCCCTCCCCACCCACCCCACGGGGCTGCACCCAGGGCGTCACCAAACAGGGACTCACCACGTTTGGGCTTGTTCAGTGCCACCCAGGCACCCGGTGACTGTGCCTGCAGGGCTAGAGGGAGCAGGGACACAGGGGATGGCATGTCCCCAACTGTGGGGAGAAAGGGGAGACACCCTGATGTCTTTGTAGGTCCTACATAAACACAGTGAGAGCAGCGCACGGGCAGCACGATGGTGCACACAAAAGCAGCTGCCAGCCTGCCCTGCTCAGGGGGCTGCCGTGGGCAGAGGTAGAGGGTGAGACACACGATGCCCCCACGTGCTGGGTGGTGAGGGGTCAGGGTGGGGGCAGCCCGGGGGCTCAGATGTTCTGGCAGCAGGGTGTCTGCCGGCCCTCCTGCTGCGTGGGCAGCACCCGGATGGGCTCGATGGTGGTGCTGGGGCCGAACTCCGACTCTGGCTGTCCAGTCATCTGCCTCTGGGACACGATGCGGTAGATCTCTGCCAGCAGAGAGAGGAAGGGAAGGGAAAAAAGAATCCTTTAAGTTCATACGTCAGTGGTAGACCTGCCCTCACCCCAAACACACAGCTCCAGAGGAACAAACTCGCACATCTCCCCATCCAGGGAGCAGGATTCCACCCCAGATTCCATCCAGTGCAGATACAGTCCCCAGAGAAATCCTGTGAGGGCACAGTCTCCAAAGCCATCTCTACCCCTGCCTGCTCCCTTTCCTGGCTGCCCCTTACCTGAGAGGATGTTGTGGAAAGCCGTCTCCACGTTGGTGGAGTCCAGAGCAGATGTTTCAAGGAAGGACAGCCCGTTCTTCTCTGCAAAGACAGGGGTGAGCTCAAACGGGTGCTGTGAGCTCCAGCCAGGTGGGATGGGACCGGACAGGATGGGGGAAGATACCTGCGAAGCTCCTGGCCTCGTCGGTGGGCACGGCCCGCAGGTGCCGCAGGTCACTCTTGTTGCCCACCAGCATGATGACGATGTTGGCATCAGCGTGGTCCTGCAGCTCCTTCAGCCAGCGCTCCGCATTCTCATACGTCAGGTACTTGGCGATGTCATAGACAAGCAGAGCTCCCACCGCCCCCCGGTAGTACCTGGGGTCAGCGAGGGCACAGGGTCACAGCAGGGCCCCAGGCGAGGACACAGGTGGGGAGCAAGGAGACTCACGCGGAGGTGATGGCGCGGTACCGCTCCTGCCCGGCCGTGTCCCAGATCTGAGCCTTCACTGTCTTGTTGTCCACCTGGATGCTCCTCGTGGCAAACTCCACTCCAATGGTGCTCTTGCTCTCCAGGTTGAACTCGTTGCGGGTGAAGCGCGAGAGCAGGTTGCTCTTCCCCACCCCAGAGTCCCCAATGAGCACAACTGGGGGACACAAGCACAGCGTCAGCCCCCCACCCAAGCTACCCACCCTGCAGCCTGGCAGGGACAGGAATCCCCCCATCTGCCCCCACCGCACTCCCCCACCTCTGTCTCCCCCAGGAGAAGCTGCCAGGTGAGGGGTGAAGCAGAGTGGGACCGGCTGTCTCCACTCCTCCTGGCAGCATTGCTACCGCCTGTCAATACCCTTCAAGAAAATTCCTGCCATCAGTGGGAACTTGCCAAGGGTTTCTGTCCCAGTTCTGGAGACAGAAGGGAGTCGTATGCACTGACGTACCCAAAAGGGGCAGAAAACCAGGGCCACGACCTCTGCAGGAACAGCCAGGCCAGAAGCCAGGCAGAGTTGAGACTCCTTGTTCCAAGCCTCTGTTCTCTCCAACCCTGAGGGCACACAGTGGGGCTTAAAGACATGGTCTGAAAGGAAACATCATCCTTCTCCACTGCTGCTGGTTCAGCCCATGAATCGGGAAGTCCCTGGGTGTGGATGAAGTGCATTTTCTGCCTGTCCCAGATCTGGCCAGTTCCTGTAAAACCTGGTGCAACAGGCTCTGGGGAGCTTTATCATGCACCTCCCCGGTCAAGTTTGTTGAGTTTATGACTCAACAGGTTTTTGGTTTTATTTTTTAATTTATTTTTAATTTCCTCACTGCAAATCCTGTTTGTTTCCCAAGCGTGCTCACACAATGCACTGTGGGGCACTTCTCCCCACCATGGTCAGACAACAGCTGAGGTCATGACCATGCAGTGACCACAAACACCAGCAAGGGACCACTGGGATGCTGCAGGAGCTACAGCAAGGCACAGCTACACCGAGTCAAGGCTCAGCAGTCACCATCCTCCAAGGATGTTGTTCCATGTCCTGGATAATCCCTGCCCACCAGTTCCAGCTCATGGACTTGGTTCCCTTGCATGGATTGGGGTGCAAAATCCCCAGCAATGCAGCCACCCCATTGCCAAAACTCTCAGTGCAGGGCAGCCAGCAAACAGCTTTGCTCCAGGAAGCCCAACAACATGTGGAGCAGGTCCCTGGGATCACAGTGGACAACTGGAAAGCACCCAGAGCCTTGCATGTCAGAGCCATGTCAGGACAGCCAGTGACAGAGGGAAGGAAGTTCCTCCACAGCATAAGAATGGCTTGGCTGGATGGGACCATAAAGCCCATCTTGTCTACCCACTCTGCCATGGTCAGGGACACTTTCCACTAGATCAGGTTGCTCCAAACTTTGTCCAACCTGGCCTTGAACACTTCCGTAGACAGGACAGCCATCGTTTCTCTGGGCAACCTGCACCAGGGCCTCACCACACTCACAGAGAAGAATTTCTTCCCAATACCCCACCTAACCCTGTAGTCTGTCAGTGGGAAGCCATTCCTCCCTGCCCCCTCACTCCAAGTCCTTGTCCCAAGTCTTTTTTCAGCTCTTTTGGAGTTCCTTTAGGCACTGGAAGGGGCTCTCAGGTCTCCCTGCAGCCTTCTCTTCTCCAGACTGAACACCTCCACCTCTCCCAGCCCATCTCCAGAGCATCTCCGTGGCCTCCTCAGGACTCACTCTGGCAGCTCCATATCCTCCCTGTGCTGGAGGCCCCAGGGCTGGCAGCTCTGCAGGTGGGTCTCACCTGAACGGAGCAGAGGGGCAGAATCCCCACCTTACCCTGCTGCCCATGATGGGGGATGAGCCCAGGACAGCACTGCCATCTGCAGCAGTCTGGACAAGCCAAAAGGAAAATGCAGGCCAGGGTTGTTAACACTTCCTGGGCATCAAAGCTTTGATCTGGGCTCAGTCCTTAACCAACAGGGAAGTTGTTGCTTCCCCAGCCAAACTGCAGCAACCTCCATCCTGGCAGTGCTGTGCTCCATGGCAGGCTCCAGAGGGCTTTGGAGCTCACCAGGGGTGCAGGGATGGGGTGGGTGGGCAGGGTCCTGCATCCTGCAGGGGGAATGTGAAGGGCACAAGGGGCTGGAGCAGCATCCCCCACCCCAGGCACTAAAGCAACTGGCACACCCTGCAAGCATTGGAGGCCGTGCCCCACTGCAGGGGAGGGGATGGAAACAGCCTGGACCTCCACACAGGGCCCCAAGGAAGGGTCCCAGAAGCAGCCATGCCCAGAGTTGCTCCTTATCCATCCTGAGCCTCTCCAGCAGCATCAGAGCCTTCCCACATGGACATGTGCACAGTGCTTCACAACAGCCGATGCTCCTGTCCCAGTGAAACCGGGAATAACGCTGCTTCCAGCTGTGACCATATCCCTTTTCTCAGGGGAGAAGTGGAGCTGTTGCTCCTCAGGAGCACTTGCCCAGCTTCATAACCCTGGGCACAGGGAATGGATAGGCACAGGAGGACCTCAGAGCTGCACTGCTGGCACAGCACTGGGCATGAAGTGCAGGGCACAGTAACTGGGTGAGCTCCTGCCCGGTGCCTCGCTCAAAGCACCACCCAGCATCAGAGTTTCCCCCTCACCAGGTCCCAGAATAACTCCTGGGAGGAGGATTTTCCTGGGCAGGGGCCAGGGGAGGTGTGTGAGGAGCCAGGGGCTACCGGCGTGTCGCTGGCTGGAATTACGTCGCGTCGGTGGCTGGGATTGCTCGGGGTGTTGGGACAGGGCTGTGTGGGCAGGCTGACTCACGGCCGCCCGCTGCTCAGCTCACACCCCCATTTTATGGCTCGGGAGGTTGTGGCATTGCCAAGATGTCCCCTTGCTTCCCCAGCACCCACTTTGACCCCAAGCTGTCCCCTCACTTTCTCCAGTACCTGCTCCAGCCACAGCACATGGTAGGGCAGCCTGGCAGGGGTGGGGATGCTCCACAGGAGTGCTGGGCTCCCGCAGCCAGGAATACCAACACCGTGTCTCCAAGGGCCTATCCCTGTCCCCCTGTGCACATCGAGTGTCACACCAGGACCAGCACCAGCGAGGACAACCCCAGAACCCAGGATCCTTCCCCTCCACTGCAGCCAGGGAGAGGCATGGCTTTCCCTCCTGGGGTTTCTCACTCAGCCCCCAGACATGCTCCCCCAACCAGCCCCACAAAGGAGAGCACCCACAGGTGCTCAGGGGCCAGCACAGCACCCACAGAACCCCACAGAGCAGCCTCTCCCACCACCCCCAAGGACCAGCACTCTGCCACGGCCACGGCAACCCTTTCTGGGTCACTGCACTCAGGTGAGGGCTCCAGCGACCTAATGAGCTGTTGTAATTAGCACTGCAACCACAAACTCTCAGAGCACAGCAACATTTCAACTCCAGTCCCACCATTACCCACCCCCCGCCCAGCACAGGGGAAGTGGATGTTTTATCCCAGTACAAGCCCCAGCTTCCAGCCCCATCCCGAGGGTGCCAGCAGCAGTCTGAGTCCGGGCACAGCTCATTGCAGGCACGGCCAGCCCAGCGCAGGCAGGAGACCCACCTTCGAAGAGGTAATCATACCTTTGAAGAGATAATCATACTCATCGTCCTTGCCCCGCATCTTGCCCAGCACCACAGCCCTACTCCCACTGGGCCAACTGGGATTTCCGGACCTCAACCAGCCCTAGCAGGGGCTGTCCCCTGCCACCCATTGGTGGCCACAGCCCTTCCTGCTCCACACCCATTGGCAGCTGGGGCTGCCTGTCATAGCCCAGGTGCGCTCACCTGGGCCAGGTGAAGGGGGGCAGGGATGCGCTTGGCTGCAGGGACAGGCTGCCACCTGTGTCTGCCACTGACAGGGACAGTGATGGCCACACACTCCACGCAGAACCGTGGCTGTGATGTGAACCTGGGCTGGGCGTGTCTGGCACGGTACAAAGGGAAAACGAGTGAAGACACAGAATCCAGCAGGAATTTCCAAGGGGTTTGGGGTAACTCATGGAGGCTACCTCATAATTTGGACTGGGAAAGGCTGCTTGGGGAAGGCAAAAAGGGGGAGCATGGTTTTGGGGTGGGAGAGGGCACAGAGGGACCACGGCATCAGGGTGGGAGGGGGCGCAGGGAGGCCATGGCATCCAGCTGTGCTGCTTTGGAGGCCACGATGTCCAGCACATCATGAAGGTGGGGATCCAGGAGAGCCGACCAGAAACATGCAGGAATTCCAGCTCAGCAAACCTGCGTTTCACAAGTCCTTTAATGATTGCATCACCCCTGCTCTGGACACAGAGCTGTTCCTGGCCCTGTGGCACCGAGCCCTGCACCAAGCCCTGTCTCACCATGCAGGGACCTTCACTTGGTCCTGCTGTCACACTTGCCCTGTATCTGGGATGGGACAGAGATGAGCCAAGGGCTGAGTGCTGCCACTCAGTCCTTAGGCTTGGCTCAGCTCCAGGGCAGTCCCTGCTGGAATGGAGACCTGTGGGTCAGCCACAGCCCCAGCACGTGGTACAGGGTGGCCTCACAAGAGCAACTGCAGGGCCAGAGGCAATCGGAGAGGCCCCTGCTGCTGGCACGATCCTAGCCAGAACCTCCCAGCTCCTTCCCCATGCAGTGCCTTGGGGGTATCCCAGCCCTCTGTCCTGCAGGTCCAGGGGGGCTGGGACAGTGTGTGATGGTGGTGACATTAACCAGGGCCCGGCAAAAACAAAACAGAGAAAGAGCTCCCAGCACTGGTGCTTCTCACCGTTTATGGCAGAATTTGGCCCCTGTCTGGGCTGCTGGTCCCCACTGCACCAGGACAGGGGTGGCAGCGCAGCCTGTGCTGGTGGCCAGAGCAGTCTGTGCGCAGGCAGACCCAGCTCAATGCCACTGGCATGTCCCGGGACTGTGGGGTTCCCCAGAGGCTTCCTGGGGTGCCCAGCTGGCTCAGAGGGCCACACAGCACGGGCGCCTCTCTGCCTGTGCCGCGGCTGTGCTTGCAGGGTTCTCACTGGCAAGTGACACTGTGTTGCTTTGGCTGCTCCTCTGCTTCTGTTTCTGCACTTTGTGGAAGATCTCTGCAAAAGAAGAGGTGTTGGGGGGCCCGAGTGTCAGCCCAGGCCCCCTGGAGAAGCAGAGACAGCTTCGAGCCTGCAGCCCCTGCTGTTCACCCATGGCTCTTCTTCCCCTCTATGCAACAAAGGGGTGAGTTGAGGGGTGACAAGGGAGCAGTTCTGCCAGGTTGCAACCCTGTGGTGCCTGGGGAACACCCTGTGCTTGGGCAATTTCCTCTTGCCCAACCTGGGATTAGTGCTTCATCCTGTGTCAGGGCCAGCAGCTCACTGGGCCAGGCTGGCTTGGCACAGCACGGCACGACATGGCACAGCTTGGCTTGGCTTGGCTTGGCATGGCACACCTCGCTGCCCTGATGCTGCTGGCTGCCATTCCTGGAGCGCTGCTCCTGGATGAGCTGAGCGTTACCTCCCTCCATTCCTACCCCGCCAGGTGCCCATGGACAGTTCAGCAGGGTGCTAGAGGTGTGAGTCAGGACAACAGGAAGGGGATTGGAGATGATGGGGGAGAAGGAGCCCCCGGGGCTTTGGGAATGCCCAAGAGCCATGAGAACAAAGCCTCGGGTGTGGGAAGTGAAACACCCAGCACCAAAGGCTGGAAACCAAACCAGCCAGAAAGACAACACCGAAACCAGCCCCAAAGAGCTTAGGTGGGGCAGGGCAGAGGAGAGAAGCTCTGCACACCCTTTGCCCAGCACTGCACCCCCACAAAGGGACCCTGCAATGACCCAGGACCCTGTTGCACCACACTGCCAGTGCCTGTACCCTTCAGGATGGTCTCGAATGCCTGCTCGACGTTGGTGGAGTCCAGTGCCGAGGTCTCAACAAACAGCAGCCCGTTGTTGTCTGCAAGCAGAGGAGCCCCCTGAGATGATGCAGAGCCCAGAAAGGGCACAGCTCCGTTCTAGAGCCCCTTTAGAGATGTTCAGGTGCCCACATTGGTGCAGGTCCCTGCTGTTGGGGAGGTTCCCAAGCCCCCAGCCCCATGGTGGGGTGTCAGCCTGTACCTGCAAACATTTTTGCCTCCTCCATGGGCACCTCCCGAGCCTGTGCGAGGTCAGTCTTGTTCCCCACCAGCATGACAACAATGCTGGCCTCGGCATGGTCGTACAGCTCCTTCAGCCAGCGTTCCACCACATCATATGTCTGGTGCTTGGTGATGTCAAACACAACCAGGGCACCCACGGCTCCCCGATAATACCTATGGCAGAACCCCATCACCATCCCATGCTCCAGACACCCTCCCCAGCACCACTCCTCGGGTCCCAGGGCAGCCCAGATTCCAGGCAGCCCATCCTTACGCTGAGGTGATGGCGCGGTACCGCTCCAGCCCGGCAGTGTCCCAGATCTGAGCCTTCACCACAGCATCTCCTACCAGGATGGTGCGGGTGGAGAACTCCACGCCAATGGTGGTGCGGCTGTCGTGGTTGAACTCATTGCGGGTGAAGCGGGAGAGCAGATTGGTTTTGCCCACCCCGGACTCCCCAATCAGGACGACTGTGGAAGGAAGGAGAAATCCCACAGGACTGCGCCAGCTACCAGCATTGACTGCACGGGCATCACTCATTGCCCAGAACTCCAGACCAGGCACAGAGGCTGGGCAGGTGTGTGGGCTTAACACCTGATGTGGTTGCTCCTTCAGCAAACTGGGGCTTGTCCCTGTCCCATGAGCTCTCAGCTGCTTGAGTGTGGCTGAGCCACTTCAGTGCAGCCCAGCCGTGTTCCCCAGCTGCTGGCATGGCCCAGAGCTGTCTGCAGGGATCACAGCTACCTGGCCCTGGGCAGCAGGAGCAGGGTGAGGACACTGGGGAGACCCAGGCCCCCAGGATGGGGGCACACAGGAGCCTCTGTGTCTCTGCTTGCCCAAGAGGAGCACTGAGAGACTGTGGGGTCCAGCCAGTAAGACTCAGCAGAGACACAGGATGACAAGGCCCTGTGCCTGAGGAGCTCAGGTGGGGAGGTAAGAAGCTCTGTCTGCATTTCTCCAGCCTAGGTTTGACCCCCAAATCCTCTGCATGTGCCACTGCCCTGATCATCACAGCAGAAGGATTTTTCAATGCCCACTGCTCCAGAGGGTTTCGAGCTTGCACACCATTTATGTCTTGCATGCTCAACCCCAGCTCTCACACGCCCTATACCCCATGCCAGCAATTCTCCTGGCACCCCACCCCTGCAGCCTTGGGGTGAGTGTGGATATCCCCACGCCTCCATTGACCCCAACACTGCTCATCAGCCCTGGCCTTGCTCCTGTCAGCTGGGGACACAGCCAAGGCCATGCCTGCTCCCCGATTCCCTGACCCAGAGCCCATCACAACTACAGGGACACTTAACATCCCGGTTTGGGACACGGCAGCTCTGGGGGGAAGGCACCCCTGTTCCCTCCCAGCACCCCCTGGCCTGCTGCTCCATCCCTGTAAGGGACGGGGGCTCGCACGGAGCGCAGGACTCACCCTTGAAGACAAAGTTATAATCCTCCTCGGCGCTGCCCATGTCGCCCCGGCCGCTGCCCGCCCTTGTGGGGCCACGCTGGGTTTCCTCCTTCCCGGAGCCAAACCTCGAGCAGACGGTGGGACGGGCCGCGCTCCCGGAGGCGCCGAGGGAGGAGGAGACGGAGCGGGCAAAGGTTCCTCCGTGCCAGGAGCGGGTGGGAAGCGAGGGGGGTCCCGGCGGTGCGGCCGGGCTGGAGGCTCAGGTGGCTCCGGGGGTGGGACCGGGTGTCGCAGCGCAGGTTGGGCAGGTAGTGTCACCCCTGGGACCGTCACGGGGCGGCCGGAGGAGGAGCCGGAGCCCGAGCCTGGCTCAGCGCGGGGCAGGCTGGGCAGCGAGGGCAGCACCAACCCCATGGTCAACACGGGCCGGGCGGTGCGGGCAGCGACGGGGGCGAGGGCAGCCGTGGCAGGAACAGAGCCCCCCACTCAACCTGGCTCCTGCCGGCTGCGAACGTTCCCTTGCCTCTGCTGCCATCGTGTGAAAGCCGGGGAAACTGGGACGGGAAGAAAACCCTGACGCCCCCACTGTTACCCCAGTGCGGCTGGACAGGGCTGTGGGCGAGCTCGGCTCTCTTGTAATTCTCCATCTTTGACACCAGCCTCTCGCAGCCTGTATTTCTCCTGGGTGTTGGTCCATTGGAACCCCAAATCACTGCCCAGGCCACTGCCCCCTCCGAGGTCCCCCTTGTATTCACAAAAGACACAAGCATCAGACACACTTTTATTACCCCCAGCTTTTGTGCTCCCCCCACCTTATTTTTAAGGCCACACAAGAGCTCTGGGGTGCCCATGGGGCTGCTCATCCTCCACCCATGCCCGTGACAGTGCTGAAGCCTGGCAGCACCTCGGAGCCCTGTGCTGCCCTGCTCAGGATGCAGCCACCTGTGTGAGAGGCTCCTCCAGGTACTGGACCAGTGCCTGCGCCTGCAAGTGGAGAGCAGTGTCAGCCATGCCCAGGTGGGTTTTACAACCTTTGTGCCCACTGCCCACGTGCTTATTGTAATTTATATTCCCATTTAGAGCCTTAGAAAAGGTTGTGCCTAGGCGGGCACAGGGCACAGAGGAGGCTCTGCAAGGGGGAAAGAGGCATCCCAGGCACGGCAGCTTCCTCCATCCCTCCCATCCCCATCCTCAACAGCTCTTTCCCACACCACAGCAGGGTCTCAGGCCTGCAGCCTCCCCACCAGCATTACCTTGGCTTTCAGCATCCCAAATCCTACTGTCTCCTTGGCATACATGCAGAGCAGCAGGTTTGCCACCCGCGTGATGGCCACTCGCCCCTCCTGCACGGGGAGAAACAGCACCTGTTGTATCCCAGCTTGGTCTGGACCACTGGCAGAGTCCTGGGGGATCCCCAGCACCACGGCTGGGTCCCCAGGGAGGGAAAGACAGCCCCCAACCCCATGTACCATGCAGTCCATGAGGATGAATTTGAGGTTGTCCTCGTTGAAGGCCTGGTGCCCGTTCTTGTCATAGGCTACCCAGATGTTGCTGGCGATGGCCGCGGTGACCCTGGCATCAGTGTCCCCATAGCCCGAGTAGGCGAGCAAGGACCCCTCATTGTTCAGGAGCCTGGAAACAGCATGGGGGGGAACTGGTGCCTCTAAACCCAGTGGGGCACCAGACCCCACTGCAGTGCCAGGAACTGCTCCTGCCCAGTCCCCAGCACTGCTCCCAGGATACCTCTCCTGGCAAGGGTTTGGGGAGGGGGCGGGGGGGCTTCAAAGCCAGGAAGCTCTTGGGTGGCCCCAGGCTGTGGTGGCTGAGTCTGTTGAAGCAGTGGGACCTGCTGCAGACCAGGCTTGAGCCTGGTGGGCAAATATCATACACTGTGCATGGCCCTGGCACAGTGCACAGGGATCCCAACAGAGCACACACCCCCAGTGCCAGGCATCATGAAGAGCACCAGCAGGGCCCACAGCCCAGCACCATGCAGAGTGCATGGCCCCAGCACCATGCATGCCCCTGGCAGGGCCCCTGATCCTCCCAGGCTCAACAGGCAGCACCCCTGGGTGCAGGGACAGGAGCAGGGGCAGGGAGCACCCCTGGGAAGGGACTGGGGAGGAACAAGGCAGGAAACATCCCTGGGCAGGGAAAGCATGGCCAAGGTAGGAAAAGGGAGTATTTGCAAGAAAGGAATAGGGGTGGGCAGCATCCCTGGGGCAGGGACATGGGCAGGAGCAAGAGCAGGCAGCACCCCTGTGCAGGGACAGGAGCAAGGGCAGGGAGCGTCCTTGGGAAGGGACTGGGACGGGGGCAGGAGCAGAGGGCTGGGGCAGGGCCAGGAGCTGGAGAAGAAGCAAGGGCTGGGGCAGTTGCAGGAGCAAGGGGAGGCAGGATCCCCCAGGGCACCGTTTCTGGGCAGGGGCAGCATCCTGGGGCAGGGGCAGCATCCCCAGGGAAAGGGGCAGTATCCCCGGGACAGGAGCAGCATCCCCTGTGGCAGGGGCAGCATCCCTGGGACAGGGGCAGCATCCCTGGGACAGGGGCAGCATCCCCCGGGACAGGGGCAGCATCCTGGGGCAGGGGCATCCCCTGGGACAGGGGCATCCCCTGGGGCAGGGGCAGCATACCCGGGATAGGGGCAGCATCCTGGGACAG
>VXAU01000787.1:128448-144416 GCA_013399695.1 Formicarius rufipectus
TTGATGCGGATGTGCGAGGGGCGTGTGAGGGCTCGGAGCGAGGCTGTGGGAGGGGTGTGGAGGACGGGGTGGGGTCTGGGGGCTCGGCCTGTGGGCTGGGCTGCGTGGGAGTGGGAGGGGAAGAGTGTTCCCTGAGCGGAGGGTGTGGGAAGGGTTTTGGGATTGCGGACAGAGCCGGATGGGGGCGTGGAGAGCTCTAGGCGGTGGAGAAGCTGGGGATCGTGGCGTGGGTCTGGACCCCGCGAGGGTCTGATCCCCCGGGTGAGGGGTGAGGAGCTGGGCAGGTGTTTGGGGCCAAGGTTGGATGGGAAGGAGGAAAGGGAACATCAGCCCTTCCTCGGGTGCGTTGGGGGCGTTCTGCTCCTGCTAGGGAGCAAGAAGGGGCTGGGATTGGCAAGGGCTGGCTCCAGGGCTGGCTCTGGCGCTATGGAAGTGGGAGTGCCCACTGGGACAAGGTGTCATCGCCACAGCCGGGCTGGCTGTCTGCTTTGGTCGGGCCTAGGGCACGAGGTTGGTGTGTGAAGGACCTGCCAGGGATCTCTGGGCAGCAGGTCGTGGCGTGGGCACTGGGCACGGACTGGGCACGTGTGGCCCTCCTGCTTCTTCCTGGTCAGGTCCGGGGAGACCATTGGAACAGGGGGTGTAGACTGAGGGCTCTGTGCATGGGGGGGACACAGAGCTGTGTGTGGAGGGACAGGGAGCTGTGGGGCCAGGGTGACCTGGGGCCAGAGCTGTGCTCTTCCCCAGCCTTGTTTTTAGGGTTCTGGTATGAAAGCTTCGAGCTCTGGGGCAGTTCATATGCTTTGCACTCTGTCCTGGCCTTCCCCTCTGAATTCCCTGTAGTTTGTGGCTTCCAAGTGCAAGGCTTTATTTCCTTCAAATCAATTTGGGAATGCCCTGGAAGAGCCAGCAGTGACAGTCTTGTTGGCAGGTGTTAATCCCAACACACCACACAGTCCGTGTGTCGCAGGGAATTCAATTACAGAAATAGGAATTGAAGAAGACCTAGTTTATTTCCATTGGCTGATAAAGGATTGTTCCCTTTTCCATAGAGCTCTGTCCTGCATTGAATCACAGTTGGGCTTTCCTTAGGAAAAAAGCTCAAATGAGCAGAGACAAAACCAGTTCAGTCACTCAGAATAAACGGTGTGTTTGGGTTAGGCCTGAGACACACTTGGTCTGGCTTTGGAAGCCTTCAGGTCTTGCCAAGACAATGGCTCTGTTCTTTCCGAGATTTGCTCCCATATTTTATGAGTGCAGAGCTTGTATTTGCTTTGGTTTGGTTTTCCTAAATGCCTCAGAATCCTCAGCAACTGGTGACCAAGTGGTACATGGGCTCTGAAAGCCTGTGACTCCCTTGTGCTGTTCCCAGACTGGATGTGATCCATGGAGCTTTACATTTCTGGTCTCAGTCCTTTGCCTGAAAAATGCTCTATTTGCTTTTCAGTTCAAAGAAGAGATTTCCAGACGATTTAAAGCCAAACAAGATCAGCTGGTTCTGATCTTTGCTGGGAAGATCCTGAAGGATGGAGACACATTGAATCAACACGGGATCAAAGATGGGCTGACTGTGCACTTGGTCATTAAGACTCCGCAGAAGTAAGAGTTTGGTCTGGGAGGCTGAGGGCAAATGGGGCTGGGAATAGGAGATGGTGAGGTTCATGGTGAGCTTTCCCAGGTTTTCCCTTCCCTGGCTGTGCCACACAGCATTAGGGTTTGTCACTCACCTGTCTGCTCCATGGGTGTATGGCAGGTATGTGGCGGGGCTGGTCCTTTAACATGACTTGTGTGTGTGGCTTTGTGTATTCTGAGCCTTTAGAATTCACTAGTCTTGGAAGAAGCCATTGGAACTTTGATACTGATTCTAACAAAGCCAAGTTCCTGATAACAGAAATTACTTTTCTAGTGAATTTTTGTTGCTGTAGAAACCAACACCCAAGTTTTTCTGTCACCTCCTGCCACGTACTCTGCACGTCTGTCAGGTGCCATGGGAGGCACACACTGTGTTCTGAGCACTGTGGGGCACAGCAGTGGGTCTGTGTGGCCCCTGGAAGGAGGTAAGGGCAAGTGCACACAGTGGGTGCTCCACCTCAGGAGTGTGTGAAGGCTCAGGCTGTGCCATCCTGTGCATGGAGCGGTGTTGGGGTCAGCTCTGTGTGGTGCCCAAGGCAGCTCCCAGTGGGGATGTGGCTCATGTTTGCACCACCAACCTCATCCTGAGAACGGGACACAGGACTGACTGCAGGGTCTTGCTGGTTCGACTCTTCCCAGCGCTGTCCAGAAGGGTGGTGAGCACGGAAGGATTTTGGGAACAACTGCTGTGCTTCGGGTGCAGCTACATCTCATTGATCTCAAGAAGCTCTTCACAGCAATGCCTTGGGCTCCAGCCATGGGGTGCCTGGGCTCTGGTGAGCTCCAGGGCGATGTCTCTGTGCAGTTCTGCTGTCTCCTGAGAGAGCTGCATTAATCAAATTGGTTTTTTTCCCCTGGGGTTTTTTCCCATCTATTTTTTACAAAGACAAGGATGTGTATTGTCAGGTTCTGCAGGAGCTTCTCTGTGGATTCTGCCTGTACAGGTAGCTGAAAAGCCTGATGATCTTACCACTGTCTCCACCGCAAATATACTGGTGAACCATTTCAAAGGGTGAATCAGAGCTGTCCTGATCTGTTCATTTTTCTCCTGCCAATAGTCCTAGATAAGTGCTTACTGAAGACATTGCTGCCTCTTCCTGTGCTGAGAGAAACCAAGTGCCCTTTCTCCAGCTTCCTTCTTCCTTTTTTGTTCAGCTTCCCATTTACTTTGTTTCCCCATTCTCTGCCTCTCTCAGTGACCACTGATTTTCAGCAGCAGTTGGGTGACACTGGACAGTGGACAGGGACCTTTGGGATTAATTTTTTGAGTCCTAGAATAAGAGTGAAAAATGAAGGGGAGTCAAGGAAAAGGAATGATTCTTGATTTGGAAAAGAAAAGGTCAGGAAATCATTGTTCTTATTTTCAGAGCTATGGTAGCATTATTTGAGGTGAGTAAAGTGAATTTTTGTGGTCTAATTTCATGTGAAAGCTCTTCAGCACTAGTCCAGGACTCACTGGCATGACTGCAGAGACTTTAGAGAGTCTTTAAATGTTCTCTTTCAAATTCCTGTAACATTCCTGAGGAGGAACTGTGGTGACAAGATACTAAACTGGATTGGTGTACTTAGCAAAGCCTATGTCCAACGTCTGCTGCGTGGTGGCCTATGGCACAGTGACTGCATGCATGTGTTAAAAGAAGCTCCAGGCAACTGGTGTTGGGTGCAGGAGCCTTGCTTCAAGGTACAGCCAGTGGGAGAGCTGGGAATTTGGAACCAAACTGGCCAGAAACGTTCCACAGTTTGGTGGGACAGGTTCTGGGTGCCTTGTGCCTCAGTCTCTCTCTCTGCAGAGTAGTGCTGGTCCCTCTTTTTGCCCCATGAGCACTGATAGGAATATTCAGAAGCACAGAGTTTTGTTTACCCCATGCACTAGCCCTGCTGTAACCTCCTGTGGTTTCTGTGGGAGCAGCAGGAGGATTTTCCTGTTTGGAGCAAGCTCATTGCTCAAGGATATGGCTGAGGTAAATAGTTCAGTGGGATTCAAGGAAGAGCTGGATACAACTCAGGGTAAGACCCATCCAGCTGCTCTGCATGGGCCAGGACAACATGTCAGGGGCTGCAATGCATCGGGATGGGAGGCAGATTCCAGGAGATGGAAGGCATCTGGGAGCACAGCTGGGATCTGTGCAGGCAGAGATGTGATAGAAACTGGGGCTGGCTTCTGCAGGGGTGTGCCAGGAGCTCAGTCAGTGTGGGGTGCACGTCCCGTATCCCCTCAGAGGACTTGACTCACCCTTACCCATTCCCAGGAGTTTAACACCCTCTGCTCCTTTGCAGGGTCCAAGATTCAACATCTGCTGCTTCTGCCACCAATTCTGCTTCTGCCCCCACTGCAACAGCCTCTTCTCCTGCTGCTCCCTCTCAGCCCTCCACATCCAACAGTGCTGGTCCAGATGCAGGGAGTGGCAGCAGACGGAGCAGTGGGTCAGGGACCATGGGAGGTCTTGGAGACGGAGGCCCCAACAGTGCTACATCCATCCTGTGTAAGTGAGGGCTGTGAGAAGGAGGGATTTCCTGGCATTAGACCAAGAGATCAGGGTTCTTGTCCCCTGTTGTTGTCTCTGCTTGCATGAGTCACTCACATGGCAAACCTCGGTGTCCCTGCTCAGGGCAACGCCATAGCCTTTCATGAGGTGTGTTTCAGGGGTGTCCTCCCTCAGAGCTGGCTGCCCTAGGATTATGGGATACCCCTGGGTTCGTGGGGTGCAGTTGAGCTGATGTGCCTGTCCTCTTTTTGCAGCTGCTGACAGTTACTGACTCACACCTCTCTCCCCATATGTTGTTCCCTCTCCAGCCGGCTTTGGCGGCATCACTGGGCTGGGCAACCTTGGGATGGGCTCTGCCAACTTCATGGAGCTCCAGCAGCAGATGCAGCGGCAGCTGATGTCCAACCCAGAGATGCTTTCCCAGATCATGGAGAATCCCTTGGTGCAGAACATGATGTCTAACCCTGACCTCATGAGGCAGATGATCATGGCCAATCCCCAGATGCAACAGCTCATGGAGCGAAATCCAGAGATAAGCCACATGCTGAATAACCCAGAGCTCATGAGGCAGGTGAGTCACACCAAGGCCTTGGTAAAGAGCATTTAGGAGAGTTGTTGTAGACCAGCTTCCGTGTCTGCTCTGCCAAGGAGGAATGGGAATGCCAGAGCAGTGGTTTTGAAGATCTCTTCCTTCCTCCTGTAAGCTCCCAACAAACAGATGGTGGTCTTGAGTTATGTGAATACTGATTGCACAACCCACGTCCTTGCAGCTCTTTCAAAGCTATTGAATCCATGGTGTGTTGGGAAAAAAGGGATGCTGGGATTATCCTAGCATGCTTCCTACGAGGCTACTGTGTTCTGATTCAGGAACAGGAATAAAAGCAGTGCTGGAGAAGTGAAGCTACTGCAAAGCTCATTGTTTCTGTGTAGTTCTCTTGACAGATAGAGTAGGGAGTCCAGAGCTGTACAAGTCAGTGTTTCACTGCCTGTATCAGTAAGGAGCAGTACTGTAGACCAGGATCCCAGAGGGCTCTGATTTTTACCAGAACAGAGAGGACCTGTGCCCTAGAGGTCTGGCTGTTTGGAAGACCAGAGTTTCATTGGAAGGGAAGCCTAAGAGTAGAGTGAGAGCCCGGGTGTTAATAGTCCTTGGCAGGACTCTCCTGTTTCCCAGAAAGGCTTGTCAGGAGAGTTGTGCTGAATGGGCCTAGTTTACTTCTGCTTCTCAGTTATCCTGCTGTCAGCCATACATGAAATTCCAGAGCTGCAGGACTAAATTGTGAATAATCCATACTTAAGCAGCTCCTCAAATGAGACCTGGATATTCCTTGTGCAGGAGAGACCTATCAGAAGTCTGGAGAGGGAGGAAGGATCCAACCTTTTCCACCTTCGTGGTTGTTGACTGTAGTCCATCAGTCTGAGTGGGAACATATGGGTGTTAGATGTTTGGATGTCCTGATAGTGCTTAGAAACAAAACAGCCTCATCCAGCTGAACTGAGACTGAAAAGAAAGAGAGTCTGAGCAAGGCTGGGCAGGAGCTGGGATCCCTGGGCTCTTTTTGCTTGGATAAATGATCTCTCTGCTCTCTACTGTGAAATGGGTTTAATTATCTTCTTTCTCTTGGGAGTTCAGATTTAACTCTTTCATGGCTTGGCTCGTGGATCAGTAGAAGAGCGCTGGGCTGCTGACCAGGCTCTTGATCATCCACCCTGGTCTTACATGGTGCACATGGACCTGAGCTTTCCACCTTTTCCTCCTTCTCCCAGACTATGGAATTGGCTCGTAACCCTGCCATGATGCAGGAGATGATGCGGAACCAGGACCGTGCTTTGAGTAACCTTGAGAGCATTCCAGGAGGATACAATGCCCTGCGCCGGATGTACACAGACATCCAGGAGCCCATGTTTAGTGCAGCCAGGGAGCAGGTATTGGCTGCCTTTCTGTAAGTGGGCTGTAGTGTGGGAAAGGGGTCTTTCCTTGGCCCCCCATCCTGGTGGGGCGTCTTATCTAGAGGGTGGCTGTTCACTCCTTCGCTCCAGTGCAGGCATTGGCCTGCAGTGCCTATTGTTACATGGCTTGAGGTGTCGGAGCAGAGACCTGCCCTGGCTCCTCTCGTCCCCCAGCAGTCTGGACGCCAGCCATGGCTGATGGGCAGGCCCCTGTCACCTCCTTAGCACAGCCCTCTGCTCCCTGCATTTGCTGGAGCCTGACGCCTTTAGAGCAGAGCTGGCTCAGATCCAGCTGGCTGGGAATGCAGGAGGAGGGAGCACAGGTCTGGCTGCAGAGGGCTGTGCAGACATACTCCAGCCCAGCATTACCTACTGGTATGTCCGGGCACTGGTTTTTCAGGGGTGTTTTGAAGTCCTGCTTTTAGGAGTCAAGTCTGGGGCTGTTGTCACTCTTGAGCCTGGTCTTTTTCCAAGAAAGGTGTGTTGTGGATTGTAGATTTCTCAGGAGGCAAATCACGGCATGTGTTTAGCATATTCTGGACTTGGCTGAAGTATTGGCTGTTCTCTGGCTCGATCACTGCTGGGGTTGGTCTGACCTTCTCTGCTAGGACTAACTGATTCCGGCTGTTTCTTTTTTCTTTCTCTCTAGTTTGGCAACAATCCTTTCTCTTCCTTGACGGGGAGTTCTGACAGCTCAAGCTCTCAGCCTTTGCGGACGGAGAACAGAGAGCCGTTGCCAAACCCCTGGAGCCCCACACCCCCTGCTTCCCAGAGCCAGGCACCCAGCAGCGAAGGGAGCACGGGCTCGGCCACGACCCAGAGCACCCCGACTGTGTCCAACCCCTTCGGGCTGAACGCTGCCAGTATCGGTGCTGGTACGTGAGGGAGGAGCCCGAGGATGCTCCTGGCTGAACAGGTCACCCAGCCTTCCTTGGAGGGCCAGTCACTCTGGCATTTGAGTCCTGTCCATAGCTGTTCTCCAGAGGAATGGTTCTAGCCCAATTGAAGGCATAAATGGATTGTTCTGCTGTGCCTGTCGGAGGGTTCTTTTGGGAACTCTGCTGTCCCTGCAGCCTATAAGAGCAGGAGAGAGACCAGCAGAGCACCACAGTGGTGCTTGCTGCTGGCCAGGGGATGGAGTACAGGCAGTCACTTTGTATTTTGGGCATTGCAGTGATGCTCAGGCTCATCAGGGATTTTACTTTGTCTTCCCTTCCCCTTCCAGGCATGTTCAACAGCCCAGAGATGCAAGGACTCCTGCAGCAGATTTCTGAAAACCCTCAGCTGATGCAGAACATGATCTCTGCCCCTTACATGCGGAGCATGATGCAAACTCTTGCCCAGAACCCGGACTTTGCAGCACAGGTAAAAGTGTTGCAGTCATCTGCTGATGCCAGGCAGGCTGTGAGCACAGTGTGAGACCAGTCTGCTGCTGGGGTTGGACTCGTTCCTCCTGCCCACACTGGAGTGGAGTGAATACACACAGCTTGGCTGTATTTCTCAGTAGCCTGAAGGCAGCTCCAGCCCTGAGCTCTGTGTCTTGGCAGAGCCCCTGACACAGGAGATGACTTTCAGAGGAACATGGAAATGGCCCTTCTCTTCACCCATGGCCAAGTGGCCTCTGTTTCAACACTGCTGTCAGGATTTGAGCTGTCCCATTTCAGTCCGCCTTAGCAGGGGAACATGTTGAAAGCCCAGGGAGGGAGTCAGGGGCATGACTGATCTGTTCTTCATGACTTAGTTGTGTAGGGTTTACCAGCCAGTGGCAGCAACCCTCTGACCCTACCTACGTATGCTGTCTCTTGCTAGATCATGGTAAATGTCCCCCTCTTTGCTGGGAATCCACAGCTTCAAGAACAGCTCCGCCTTCAGCTCCCTGTCTTCTTGCAGCAGGTAAAGGCCTCTGGCTGGCCCTGTGCTGCCCTCAGCCCCCGGCTCCAGAGCTTCTCCCCCAACTGTGGAACAGGCAGGATCTCAGCTGCTTGGTCAAGTGCACTAGGAAGTATGCGGGCTTTGGGGGGTTGGGCTGAGAAAGGAAAGGGGTTGCACAGGGGAGGCAGAGAGGAAGAGCTTGGTTAGACAAGGCAGTCTGAATTAACTCATCTGAGTTATTGAAAGGTGGACTCCAAATTAGGCTCGTTAAGCTACTTGGAACCCCTGTGTGGACAGTCTTCCACTGTGTTGAGTTTACAAAAATTAACACAGCTGATTGTGCTAGAGCAGCTGGTTCTCAGGTAAATTAGATTCCAAAGGCACGTGCCCTCACTTCTAATCTGATTCACCCAGTTCATTTAGGAAACCTGACCTGGGCTGTGTGAGTGTCCCTGTGGGTGGAGCCTCGGAGGAGGATCCAAACGCTGCTTCGGGTATAACAGTGGTGGAGCTGTGGTTGCCTGAGCTCTCGCTGGTCAGTACCACAGTGTCTTCCTGCCTTGGTCCCCAGATGCAGAACCCGGACTCCCTGTCCATCCTCACCAACCCCCGCGCCATGCAGGCCCTGCTCCAGATCCAGCAGGGACTCCAGACGCTGCAGACGGAGGCCCCTGGACTAGTGCCAAGGTATGGGAGTGTTCTGGAGTGGGGTCGTGCAGGCAGAGCTGTCGTGCCTAGTACGAGCAGGCAAAACTGGCTGTCAATTCACTGGGGAGATCTGCTTAGGCTGCTCTGTCATAGGACAGGTGGGTGTGTGCCAACACGCCTCTCTGAGCCCAGCTAATTAGCACTTGCTCCTTGCTTGTGCTTCACTGGGAAGTCCTTGACCCTTTCTTTTTGGAGAAAAGGTTTGGAATGCACTTGGTCCCTCCCCCATCCTTTGTTTGCTGTATTTGGTGTGGACTGAACTCAAGAACTTTATCGAGAGAGAGATGGACACACACAAGGCTGGATGGGTGTGCTGGGGCAGGCTGGGCTGCCAGCAGCCCTCAGCCCTCTGCTCGCTGTCACTATGGGTCACACTACGTCTCAGCAGTTCCCTGCAGGCCTCTGTTAGATCTGCTCCCTCTCAGTACTGCACATGGCCAGGACACGGGTGCAGCCGGTTCAGTTTCCAGAGCTGCCCTGTAGCAGGGCCTCAGCAAGGGCCAGCCCACCCCAGCCTGCTGGCTGCCCTGCTGCCCTGCTCTTGGGGGATGCCCAGAATGCCAGCGTGTCCCTGATTGTGCCCTGCCTTCCTCTGCAGCCTCGGCTCCTTCGGCATGCCCCGAATGCCCCCGTCCTCCACAGGAGGAAGCACAATCCCGGAGAACCCTGTTCCCTCAGCTTCGACGCCGGCCAGTGCCTCTCCAGCGGGGGGTGGTAACCCCCAACAGCAGCTCATGCAGCAGATGATCCAGCTGCTGGCCGGAGGAAACTCTCAAGTACGTAATGCCAAGCAGCTGCTGGGACAGGCAAGGAGGTCCCCAGGGGGATCCCCATCCCACCCTGCTCGGGGGATGTGGTCCCCAACAGTGTTTCGTGGCAGTGGTGCTTCAGGCTAGGTTTGGTGTAGGGATCTGACTGCTTCTCTGGGATGTGGAACCCTTTGCAGAGGTTTAAGCTGAGTGCTGAGGATACTGCTCTCCATACTGCCATTGCTACCAAGCCAGGAGTGACTGGTGTGGCTGCTGTGCCAACAGCCCGGGGGGACACAGGGGAACCTTGGCACACGAGCCTGAAGCTGAGCTCGGGATCCCTGCACAGTTGTGCCTGCTGGCCCTGCCCGTGTTGGGTGCTGCCTCTGCTCTCTGACTCTGAGATCTCTGTCCTTTCCCTCACAGGCGCAGAGCCCTGAAGTGCGATTCCAACAGCAGCTGGAGCAGCTGAATGCCATGGGCTTCATCAACCGTGAGGCCAATCTCCAGGCGCTCATCGCCACCGGCGGGGACATCAACGCAGCTATCGAGAGACTGCTGGGCTCCCAGCCTTCCTAAACTCTGTCCTGCTGCCCCACAGACGTCAGCACATGCATCCATACACATGCACAGGGGATCTTTCCGGAAAGCCCGCCATCATTTTCATATCTGACAGCTGTCCATGTATTTAAAACAAAAAGATACAGCTTAACTCCTGACCTTCCTACTAAGTTAAGATTTCATGTTGAAATGCTCTTTAACTGGCTTGTATGTGGATTCCAGTTCTCATCGTGGCCACAGAGACTTCAGATGTGTATTTTTTCCTAAATATGCCCTGTCTCAGACACTCTTCTCTCTCTCTCTAGATGGTAGAGGCGATACTTCTAGTTACTTACCTGAATGATTGTGTTTTCCGTAGCTTGATTTTAACTGTACATGATTCCCTCCCCTAGCCCTCCTTTCAGGCAAATATTTAAAAAATTGAGCCAAGTTTGGGGATTGGTTATTTCTCTCAGCATCTTACTGGGAATGGATCAAAAGAAAAATTGAAATTACCTGGAAATTTCTGATGTCATTTGTCTTAATGTTCCCTGGGATGAAACGAGCCCATATCCCTCACTCACAGGTGCGTCTGATCTCCTGGTAAAGGGTTAATGGGTGCAAAAACTGCATTTGAAGTGTGACCTCTTTATGGTCTTGGGGTGGTGTGACAGAGCCCAGAGGTCTGGGGGGACCAAGTGTGGTGTTCTTCAGCTTGACTTGAAGGTGCTGTGCAGAGGAAGATGTTTGGAAGGTGCGTTTCTGCCCAAGCAATGTGGTTACTGCACAGAGGTGTTGGGGGGCCATTGACTCTCTGCTCGGTGGGCTCATTTCTCCAAGTGTAAAAACTGAAAAGGAAATGGAAAAATAAGGTAGTGATCGTTTTGCTTCACTGGAAAGTGTTGAAGTTCACGTTCTTCCCAGTTTAGATCCATCCTCCACCCCCACCCCTCTACTCTGGTGTGTTTGAATGTTCTGGCTCTCCAAGAGACTCCCCAGGACCAGCAGGGAGGCATTCCCCAGGGGCCTCCATGGCTGTGTAATTTGCATACACCATTTTTATCAAAGGAAAATAAATGCGCACAACCATCTGTCTCCCTGCATCCCTGTCTTGTGCTTGCCTGCATCGGCTTGGCTGGGCCAGTTCCCAGTTACTCGGGATTAATTCCAGCCTCTCCCCTGTGCTCACCTCAAGCAGGTAGCAGGGATGTTGTGCTCTCTCCCCTCCCCACCGGCCTGGCTGCTGCCTTCCCTCGTGGCAGGAAACCTTTCAGGCACTTCAGGAATGCTGCTGAAGCTTCCCAGACTCCAGTCCTAAATGTGCCAGTTTGGAAGCTTCCTTTGAATTAGAATTAGCAACTCTTGGAACTGATGTGAGTTGGGAGTTAGTGTTATTTGATAATTTTAAGTTTCTTTTGTGTATGGAAGGATTGGGCAGTGAGAGGGAAGAGGAAGAATCCCAGCACTGCTTCCTGCATACCTGTAAAACCTGCTGCACCCAGTGGCTCCTGACCTGGAGCTGCGCTCGATGGGTGCTGGTGTTGCCGAGAGTGTAGGTGGTGGTGGAGGAAACTTGTGAGTGTGTGGGCTGCAAATGCTCCTTCCTGTGTGTGTACATCCCAATGAGACTGTGATCCCTTGGAGGTGGATTTGGAAAGCAGCTTTAACCTCTTCTGGAGGGTGTTCACAGGCAAGTGGATTGCTCTGTGCAACCTCTCCTCAGAGGTGGGAAGTTTGCACACACCAGTGTGGGGATGGAAGCTGGAAGGGTCAGAGCTCTTCCCAAAAGTCACTCAGCCCTTTTCCAGCTCAAAGTGGGCTCCCGCAAAGGCCTGCAATCCTTGTCATCTCTTGGATGTCCCTTGCTGGCACTAAGGCCCCTGTCTCTGCACATGCCAGCACTTGCAAGGAATGTGCTCCTGGGAGGATGAGTCCAAAACTGGCTGGAAATAAATCCCTCTGTAGTGGAGGGATCCTGCTGCAGTGTGGGCAGACGGCTGTGAACCACTGAGGAGAGTCCAGACCATTCTGAGAATCATAGAATGGTTTGTAAATCACCTCACAGCTCGTCTTGTTCCACCCCATGCCATGGGCAGAGACACCTTCCACTAAACCCAGGTTTCTCCAAGCCCCATCCATCCTGACCTTGAACACTTCCAGGGATGGAGCAGCCATAGCTGCTTTGGTCAACCTGTTCATTCAGTCCTTGGTGTCTCTTGCTTTTTTAAGCAGGAAAACACAATTTTGTCTCTCCGTATCACAGCATCTGCTCTTGTGTCACTTTGGGACCATTCCTCACCTGCTGCAAGCCCACCAGCCAAGATGCTAAAACAGACATGCAGAGAAGCCTGCAACCTCTTGTGTCCATCTGATGCCCCCTCCCAGCTCTCCACCCTCCTCCTGCAGCCTCTCAAAGCTGCCCACTCTGCGCTTCTCCCAGGGGTTTTGCCCTACTGCTCATGGGGAAGGAAAGTTGTGAGGGAAGAGCCTGTGGCTTCCCAGGTGTTGCTGGCAGGAGAATGGGACCATGGGATGAGACACGGTGGGGCTGAGATCAGAGAGCTTGGAGGTGTGATGGATGCAGCCACTCCAGCCAAGGATTCCCATAGGGGATGGGGGGTCTGGCCCTTTGTACCTGCAGGCAACTGGGGGTGGGTCTGGTCCTTGGTACCCACAGGGGATGCAGGTCTGGCCTTCCCAGGCTCCAGAGAAAAAGGTCCTTTGAAGGATGATGAGAAGGAGCCTTTCAGTGAAACCTTAATCCCCTTCAAAGCTTTCCCCAGTGCCTGGTAATGTGCCATTCAAAAGCCCATTCCCAAAGGAACCACCACACTTTGTCGCTTCTGTATCTCTCCTACTCCAAAGATTTGCCCAAAGGTGTTCTCACTGACTGTTTCCTTTCATTTCACTCTGATAAATAGAATTAAGTTTTTCAAAACATAATGGAAGGAGCAATTTCTGCAGCAGGTAGTGGTGAATCCAGCTGATTGATTGGAGAGATTTCTGCTATCAAGGATGTATTTTCACTTCATTCTTCCTCCCCTCTCTGGAGGCAATCCACAGCCTTTTCCCACAATATCCCAGTGTAACAGTTCCAACTTCAAAATCAATCCTCTGAAATGTGGAGGAGGGAGAGATTGCAGGAAACTAACATTCACATTGCTTTTAAGAAACCATATTTTTTATTACTGAGATCTATGAAATGAGTTATTTACTGCAGCCACAGCCCTGATTATGGATGGGGACAAGTTCAAAGTTACTCAAGAGAGGGTCAGTAGGGAAATATCCCAGAGTTAGGAGGCATGGAAGATAAAACGTGTGTGTGTATGTGGAACTGCTGCAGCATCTTTGCTCAGCCAGTTCCCATGAGGACAGACTGAATGATGCTCCTTGGCCTCCCTGCTCAATTTTGCAGCATTTTGGGGCAGAAAACCAGGATTTAGAGCTTGGTTGGGTCATGATCAGACTGGACAGCTGTCTGCAGCATGACCCAACTATGGCACATTTGGGCATATTGCTCTGACTTGGTTTATTTTTAATTCCTTCAGCAAGTTGACACCTGGTTCCCTGTCACTGCCCACCCAGTGCTGGCTGTATTTCTCTGGGGTTTGCTGAGGGTGTTCCCAGCTTGTGGAGTCAGTTGTGCCAGTGCTGCCCACCAAAGGAGGCAGCCAGTGCTCAGGGCAGGACTGAGACTGGGATTTGTTGTTTGCTCCCTTCGACTTTGGAAACAACAAAATCACAAGTCTTCCAAGACTCCCCCAGAGCTGATAGATGAAGGGTGGTCCAGAGACCCTCACCAGATCTGCCCTGGGACAGAGAAAGGGAGAGGGGAGGCATTTGGGCACCAGCCTGTTGGGGTTGATTTTAGTTTGGCTATTAAAGGGTTACACGGACATTGCTGCAGGTGGATCGCAGGGAGTTTGGGAAACAGCTTGAGCAGCTTCAGCTGAACCTGGTAACAGAATGTTGTGATTAGAAAGGCATGAGAGAAGGTGTGGTTTTCCCTTAAAGAAAGCATCCAATAAATGATTAGGTTACAGAATATGTATTAGCTCATTAAGTGCCATATAAGAATGTAATGTTGTCAATCAATAAACGGATTCTTGATCACCACTCATATTGAGAGGACAAGTCTCCCCACACCGTGACACCAGCCCTTCCCTCCAGATCTGCTGAGCCTCTGTGTGCCCCCGTGTAGGGCTGGGCCTGGCTGGAGTCCCTGAACTGGCACCCATGGGTGCACCAGGGGCTGCATCACCCATGAAGCCCAGTGGGTTTCTAATGTGCACCAGGGAAGGGCCCAGGGTACCCAAGGGGCTTTGGAGCCCTTGGCTACTGCTGGCAGGGGTGACACAAAGGCCAGTGGCTGTCCCCGGTGTCCCCCCAATGCCAGTGATGGGGCTGAGCCCGAGCTTTGCCCCAGTCTCCTGTCCAGGAGCCAGTGGGCAGCTCCAGCCTGGCTCTGCTGCAGACAGACAAGAAGCCCCCCAGCTCCCCACACTGCTCCAGGAAGGGGTTTGCCTTCTGGCAGATTTTGAGGTGCTGGGACCTTCCATCCTGTCCTGCTTCTGTTCCTGTTTCCTGGATGTCCTGGTGAGAACATCCCCATCCTCATTGTCTGTTTCCCTGCCCATGAGCCACATCTGGGGTGCAGCTGTGAGATGGCTCCTCCACAAAAATCATCGCTTTTTTATCCCAGCAGAGACAGGAGAGAGTGGTGAAACTCAGAGTGGCCAAGGCTGCTGCCCCACAGGCTCTGGACTGCTCTGGGTTCCCACCGTGGTGTTGCCCTGGAGATAAAGCCCCAGTTATGGAGGGGAGTGGAACGGGAAGGGGAGAAACAGAGCATGAGGAGACGCAGGAGCAATGCCCCTGGGGCTGGAGCAGGGCAGGGGATGCCCCTTGATCCCTCCATGGTGCTGCCACGTGCAAGAGCTGCAGCAGAGCAAAGTACAGCGCAGGTGCCTTTGCTTTGTGTGAGCACACACCCCAGCATGCAGCTCACCCCCCATGTGCACCCCACTGCACACCCCACACCCTGTGCACACCCCATCATCCCACCCTGCACACCCCAAATCTCGAGCACGTGCCAACACTGCACCCTGCACACTCCACTGCACACCTGTGTGTGCACACACGGATCTGTGTGCCTGTGTGTGTGAGTGCATGTTTGGATGTGCACGCCTGTGTGTCCCTCTGTCTGCATATCTGTGTATCCCCGTGTTCTCACCCCCCCACATTCGTGTATCCTCATTCCCACATCCCCATATGTGTGTGTTCCCATGTTCCCCTACCTCCATGTTCTTGTATCCCCATATCTGTGTATCCCCGTTCCTGTTTTCCCATATCCCTGTATCCCCCTGTTCTTGTACCCCATATCCATGTATCCCCTTTTCCCTGACCCCATATCTGTTTATCGCCCATCCTCATATCCCTGTATCACCTGTTCCCGTATCTGCCCATTCCCGTCCCCCCCATTCCCAATCCCCATATCCCTGCACCCCCATTCCCATATCTGCCATTCCCAAACCCCATATCCCTGTATCCCTCATTCCCAATTCCCATATCCCTGTATCCCCCGTTCCCGCATCCCCTGTTCCCATGTCCCCATTCCTGTATCCCTGATTCCCAATCCCTGTATCCCCATTCCCGTATCCCCCATATCCCCCTTTTTCATATCTCCCATTCCCATATCCCCCACTCCCATATTCCTGTATCTCCCGTTCCCATATCCCTCATATCCCCCATTCCCGAATCCCCCATTCCCATATCTCTCATTCCCATATTCCCATATCCATTCCTGAATCCCCCATATCCCCCATTCCCGAATCCCCCATATCCCCCATTCCCGTATCTCTCATTCCCATATTCCCATAACCCCCATTCCCGAATCCCCCATATCCCCCATTCCCATATCCCCCATTCCCGAATCCCCCATATCCCCATTCCCATATCCCCCATTCCCGAATCCCCCATATCCCCCCTTCCCGAATCCCCCTTATCCCCCATTCCCGAATCCCCCATATCC
>VXAU01000787.1:158686-196786 GCA_013399695.1 Formicarius rufipectus
GATGCAGGGGGATCTGGTGACAGGCAGGTCTGGGGGTGAAGTGGCATCTGTGGGAACGGGGATGTGGGGGCTGATAGGTTGAGGGTGTGCCGAGGAATTGGGGGACAGGCAGGTCCGGAGGTGCACGGGGATCCGGGGGAACAGGGGCATGTGCAGGTTGGGGGGTGCAGAGGGACTGGGGGACAGGCAGGTTTGGGTGTGCAGAGGATTGGGGGGAACAGGCAGATCTGAGGCTGTGGGTAGAGAAGGGGCAGTGGTAGTAGGGCCCCAGGCACCTGGGGACAAACAGGGGGACTTGTTTTGAGGAGTGGTCCGGTGGGGGGCAGCCGGGTGCCCCCAGCAGCCATGGGTGCCTCCAGCACCAGCAGTGCCAAAGGACCCCAGATCTGCAGTTGTGTCCTCCTGAGTGCTGGCTCTGGGCCCCCCTCCCTGCTCTCAGTGCCAGCCGTGGCCGTTATTTGGGAAAAAGGGAAGTTGGAAACTTTTCTCCAACTGCCAGAAGGGCCTGGCTGATGTCACCTTCATGCTGGTGCCTCCCCCGTGTGGCTGTGGGAGGCTGCTGTACCCAAAGCCTGCTTCCCTTGCCCAAATATTTGTTTGGGTGGCCATGGGGGCTCCCAAAAGCCCCTCTGAGCAGACGTCTCTGACGGGGGCCCCATCCCTGCCCAGGTGAGCGCCTGACTGCGGCCGAGATGGACGAGCAGAGGAGGCAGAACGTTGCCTACCAGTACCTGTGTCACCTGGAGGAAGCCAAGCGGTGGGGCTGCACCTGGGGAGCCCCTCGAGCTCAGATCTGGGGGGAAAAGGGGTGTGAAGGGGAGGGGATGAGGGCAGGGGGTCTGAGTTGGGGGGTGGCTATAACACTGCAGAGTCCTGCCCAGATGCTGGGGCTTTGTGGTCCACAAAGATGGTTTTGGGGGGTCACTCTCAGCTGAGCACCCAAACTGAGAACCATCTGGTGGCAAAGGACTGCAGGCCAACCTCCCCTGCCAGGGAGGATTTACAGGGAGGGAGTTGGGAGGGTCTCCTTTGGGTGCTTTTCGTGCCTGGTGGGGTGCTGGGGGTCTGTGACACGCCCCATCTCTGCCCTGCCAGCTGGATGGAGTCCTGCCTGGGTGAGGGGCTGCCTCCCCCCACAGAGCTGGAGGAGACCCTGCGCAACGGGGTCCTCCTGGCCAAGCTGGGCCACTGCTTCGCCCCCACTGTGGTCCCAGTGAAGAAGATCTATGATCGTGAGCAGATGCGCTACAAGGTAAGGCTGCGACACCACGGGTGTGTTCCTTAGGGTGTACCCCCAAAGCAGGGTTCCTTAGGGTGTACCCCCAAACCAGGGCTCCTTAGGGTGTACCCCCAAACCAGGGCTCCTTAGGGTGTACCCCCAAACCAGGGCTCCTTAGGGTGTACCCCCAAACCTCCCCATTGCTGGTGAGGGCAGAGCTGACAACAGTCACCGTGGGACAATTTTGCAGTGAGCAGCTGCAGTGGGGTCCTTGAACTGTGCTGCCTGGGGGGGAGTCACAGGCTTTGTCTCTGACTTTAACCTCCTGCCCTGACTGGGTGGGTTTGCTGGGGGACCCAGCATGGAAAAAGGAGAGGTTCAGCCTGACCCCAGCTCCTCTCTTCCAGGCGGCTGGGCTTCACTTTCGGCACACGGATAACATCAACTACTGGCGTGATGCCATGAGCCACGTGGGCCTTCCCTCGGTAATGTCCCCTCTCCAGTCTGCCCAGCCAAGGGACACACCGGCCTTTGCCCCGTGGCAGCACTAGAGGGGCTGCAGGCCACCAGCTCTGCGTGGGGAGCACTGGTGTGGCAGAGGGGCTTTGTCTCTGCCCCCCACCCTTGGACACTTATCCTGCCCAGAGACTGTCTCGAGGCCATCTCCACCTGAGATGTCTCTTGTCCTGCCAGCAGATCTTCTACCCAGAGACCACTGACATCTATGACAAGAAGAACATGCCCCGGGTGATTTACTGCATCCATGCACTCAGGTGGGTCCCCTGACCTGGCTGATGCTGCTCATGTTTGTGCTCATGAGCCCTTTGGTGGTGTCACTCCAGCTTTGGCTGCCACAGAAGCACTGGGAGGGAGAAGCAGGTGATGTCGTGGTGTCGGTCTGTCTTTCAGCTTGTACCTCTTCAAGCTGGGGCTGGCTCCTCAGATCCAGGACTTGTATGGGAAAGTGAACTTCTCAGGTATGCTGCTGTGTGGGGGGCACCCGGGCTGAGGGCTGCTGAGGAGGGTTTGCCACTGATGCTCTGGGATCCTGTGGCAGGAGGGATGTGGGGAGTGAAGGTCTTCAATGAGCTTTGCCAGAGCTGCCTCGGGGATGCTCACTCCAGTGTGGGGATTTTTTGCACCCCTCTGGCCTGGGAGAAGAGTGGGGTCTCTGCTGCTCCAGTGCTGGCTCTGTGCTCTGCTGCAGAGGAGGAGATCAACAACATGAAGCGGGAGCTGGAGAAGTACGGGCTGCAGCTGCCTGCCTTCAGCAAGATCGGTGGCATTTTGGCCAATGAGCTCTCGGTGGATGAAGCAGCAGGTGATGGACACCTGGTGGGGAGCAGGGCTGGATGTCAGCCTGTAGCAGGATCTGGGTTCAGCCCCTGAATACCAAATCTGGGGCCAGAAAACTGGGAGGTGGTGGTGGTGGTGGTGATCTAGGAGGTGATGGTGCCCTAGGAGATGATGGTGCTCTGGGATGCACTGGAGGCACTCAGTTGCTGTCCTTCAGCCTCACACATGGCTGCAAGGGCTGGCACAGCCCCTTCCCCACCAGCAGCAGCTGGGGTTCTGCATTTCCTGGGCTTGCTGTGAGACACCAAGACTTCCTGGGTGCTGGAGACAGCAGATCCCTCTTCGAGCAGGGGTGGTTCCCACCATGGTGCACGGAGTGGCTCTTGTCCCACTGCGTGCATAGCGGAAGGTCCCTCTGCCCCTCTGCGTCCTGTCTCACCGGTCCCTGCCCGCCTTGCCTCCAGTGCACGCCGCGGTGCTGGCCATCAACGAAGCGGTGGGTCGGGGCGTGGTGGCCCAGACGATGGAGACCCTCCTCAACCCCAACGCGATGCTGCTGGGCCTGCGCCAGGAGCTGGCGGGCGCCTACCAGGAGGTGCTGCACCAGGCGAAGCTGGAGAAGGGCAGCAATGCCAGGAACAGGGTGAGGAGGGTACGAGGGGCTCTGGGGGTGCTGGGAGAGGAGCAGAACCCTTTGCTTATGGTGGGTGCTTCCAGCGGGAGGGGTCCCTCGACCTCAGACCATACGGTGACTGCTGGGTGAAACGGCCTGGGAGCCTTTGTGCTGAGCAGAAGATGGGGGAGATGATTCCTCTTTGTGGGCCTGGTTGACCCCCAGGTTGGGAAACGAGCCCAGGGGTCTGCAGGGGACCCTGCTGTGTACTGTGGGATGAGCTTGGGTGGAAAGTTCAGGGTGGGGAGTCCCTCTCCAGTACCTGCAGGTGATCCCCGAGGGAGAGGATGTCTACGACCGGTGTCTGACCCAGGCTGAAATCCAAGGGAACATCAACAAAGTGAATGGTGAGCAAAGCTGGGGTTTCCCTCTGGAGACATCACTAGGGCTTATGGTGGGACCTTGGTAACCCAGAGCATGAGGAGAGTGACAGGTAGAGCAGGAAGGAGTAATGTCCACAAGCCAGCCTCACACCCATCAGGGATCAGGGCTGGGTGTGCGTTTCCAAGAAGAAAATAAAATGATGAGTATGCAGGCTTCAGGCATAGCTGCCTTTGCTCCCTGGTGCTGTGGGATGATTTACCTGCTTACCTTGGGGATGAACTGGTGTCTTGCAGTGCATGGGGCTCTGGAGGAGGTGGATGATGCCCTGCAGAGACAGGATGCACCAGCACTGCACCAGGCGCTGCAGGACCCCGTCCTGGCCCTGCGCTGCCTCCAGCGTGACAACCTCCAGCTCTACTTGGAGCAGCTCAGCACTGACCGGGAGCAGAAGACACTGGTAGGGGCTGGCAGGAGCCTGTGGTGTGGGCTACCTGTGCTGGGGGTGCACCCCCATGGTCCAGAGGGGGTCCCCCGGGCAGGGGTCGCTCTGCGGGTTGGCAGCTTTCTGGCAGGGGTCTGAGCACGACTCCTCCAGCAGCGAGAGCAGCATGAGGCGTGGGACCTGACACTCCTCTCTGCCCACTGCAGGACCTGGGCTATCTGGAGCTGCTGGAGCAGGAGGAGGTGCAAGCAGGGATCCTCACAGCAAACAGGAGGGGAGAGGAGGAACGAGCCAGTGAGTGCCTGTGGGGACATGGTGCTGTGAATCTCTGGGAGCTGGTGGCCAAACGGAGCCAAGGCACAGCCACCTCCTGCAGACCCCTTGTGCCAGCTCCCCTGGTCTGTCCCTCAGTGCTGCTGGCTGTGAGCCGGGTCAATGCTGCCATCCGCCAAGGGAAGCCAGCTGAGACTTTGGAAGCGCTGATGGACCCTGCGGCGCAGCTGCCCGACGTGCACCCCTCTGCTGCCCCCCTGTACCAGCACCAGCTGGCCCTGCTGCAGCACCAGCACCCGCGGGTGAGAGTTCCACAGGGACGGGTGATGGGGGAATTGGTGCTTCCCCTGTGCCCAGGGGTGCTGGGGCTGGAGGAGAGGGTTATGAGGGATCAGGGTATCCGCCTGCCCTGTGCAGGGTGAGCTGGCGCAGGAGGAGCTGTTCGTGGCTGTGGAGATGCTCTCGGCCGTGGCGCTTGTCAACCAGGCCCTGGATGCCAGAGACCCTGATGGGCTTTGGAGCAGCCTGGTCAGCCCTGCCCTGGGCCTCTCGGGAGTTGAGGATGCAAACGCACAGCGGTGAGGAGAAGGGCTCTGTGTTTGGGGACAGTGTGAAGAAATCCTGTGGAAGGGGATGGTCAAGGGGCCTGGACTCTTTGTGGGCTTGTTCCAGAAGCCTCCCTGTTCTGTGCCTTGCCTTTCCCCTTTGAAGAGCCAGGCAGCTGGCTCTGACAGGCACTGGTCAGAATGCACTGACCCCTGTTTGGAGTGAACCGAGCCATTGCTCTATGTCTCTCCTGCAGGTACTTTGAGGACTTGCAGCAGCTGAAAGGCCAGTCTAGGAAAACAGGAGCTGAATTCCTTAGCTGGAATGACATTCAGGACAGTGTGAACAGCACCAATTCATTGGTGCAGGATGAAAATGACAGTGAGTCCTGCCCACACAGGATTTGGGCTTGCAGGGGGGTCTGCAGACATCCCAGGAGGGAGGTTGCACTGGGGTTTCAGATCCAATGAAACACCAGAAAACCTCACACCGCCAGGGGCTGTGACCCCCTTGGGTGCCCAGAGTACCGGGGGGCTGAACAGCATGTCCCTTCCCTCCCACGCAGGAGTCCATGCGGTCCGGCTGGTCAACGAGGCGCTGCTGCAGGGGGACCCTGAGAAGACACTGGCAGCGTTGCTGCTGCTGGAGGCCACCCTGCCTGACATCGCCCTCCCGACCGCCCAGCGCTACCACGACGTCCTGTCCCGGGCACGGAGGCAGAAAGCCCAGGTGGGATGGGGGTTGTCAGCTGTGGGGTACCTCCATGGCAGCATGGCATCCCCCCTGGCTGTGGGGTACCCCACTGACTGCATGGCACTCCCTCCTGGATGTGGGGTACCCCGGTTTGGTAGCATGGCATCCTTCCAGGCTGTGAAGTATCCCCCAACCCCAGCAGTGCAGTACCCTGCAAAGCAGAAGGTGCTCAAGGAGGTGCTGCCCAGTTCGCTAGACTCCATCTTCCCCCATGCCCATCTTCCCTGTCTCGCAGGCCATGGGGGATGATGGAGCTGTGCTTTGGTGGGAAGAGATCCTTGAAGGAGTCTGCCAGGCCAACCAGGACACAGTGGCAGCCAGGAAGAGTGAGTGCTTTCCCAAAGTAGGCTCTGGGTGCTGAGTCCCCATGGGCCGGGGTGCTGCTGCAGGGGAGGATGAGAAAGGACTGACGTGAGCATCCTCTGCTCCCTCAGTGGCTCTGGGCACTGCTGCCATCAACCAGGCCATCAAGGAAGGGAAGGCAGCGCAGACACTGCGGGTGCTGTGCAACCCTGATGTGGCCCTGTGTGGTGTGGTGAGCGCCTGTGCCAGCGCCTACCAGGAGCAGCTGGCAGCTCTGATGGCCACCAAGAGACCAGCAGGTAAAACCTTGGGAGCTGCAAAACAGCCCTGAGAGCCTGGGGTTCGTCACTGCCTGAGGTGTTCGAGGGCAGCAGCACCACCCAGCAGCTCCTGTCTGTCCCGGCGTGCAGGGAGCGAGAAGCCGTGCTGGATCCGGCACAGGCTGCCGGACGGTGCCGAGTTCTACCTGAGCCTGAAGACCTTCGAGGGCAGCTGGCAGTGCCCACGTGACAGTGGCCTCAACACCACACACCTGAGCCGGGAGGAGATCCAGGTATGGGTGGGGTGAGGCTGGGCGGGCACCAGCGGCGTTGCTGGGGCTGAGCTGGTGCCTCGTGTGCCCGCAGTCGGTCATCACCCGAGTGACAGCAGCACACGACCGGGAGCGCCTGTGGGTGTCCAATGTCGCCTTCGTGGTGAGACTGCAGGCTCGGCTCCGGGGATTCCTTGTGCGCCAGGAGTTCACGGTGCGACGGCACGTCCTGCGGGCTCAGTGGCCAGCTGCCACCAGGATCCAGGTGACACAGCCAGAATCCATCCCAGCTCTGTGCTTGGGGATGTAAACATGGGCAGCTGCTTGCAGCATCCTCTGGTGGGTCCCCCTGAGGTGCTGCAGAGGGTGGTGTGGGGCTCGGTGCTCTCACAGCAGCTGCTTTGGGTGCTGGTTTCCTCTTTTCCCATGCTGTTATCCTCTTTCCTTGTGTGCTCCCTGAAAAACCAACTGGGAGTCATGCAGGTCTCTCTTGCTGTTGTCTTCTCTTGTGTCCAGGCTTGTTGGAGGGGGTACAAGCAGCGCAGAGCTTACCTGGAGAGGCTGTGCTACCTTCGAGCCAACACAGAGGCTGCAATCAAGGTTGGAAAGACTCTTCCTTCAACCTTTGCTCCCATGTTGGGCACTGCCACCCTCTTGCTCAACTGCAAGCATGGCATCTAATCCCTGGCCAGTGGAGAGGAGCTGAGGGGACACAGCAGCTGGGCCAGGGCAGCATGTGAGGGGATAACAGAGAACATCTTGCAAAAATCATTGAAAAGAATCATGGGCTTGTTGAGGTTGGAAAAGCCCTTGAAGATTATTGGGTCCAACCATTTCCCCAGCATTGCCAAGAACAGCACTAAACCATGTCCTCAAGTGCCACATGTCTGTTAAGTTCTGACAGGCATAGTGACTTCAGCGTTGCCCTAGGCAGCCTGCACCAGCACTTGACAGCCCTTACCATGAAGAAATTTTCCCTAGTATCCAATCTAAACCTCTGGAAATCCTCACAGATTTCCCCCTCTCCACTCACTTGCTTTGGCTAAGTGAATTGTTCCAGAATCCAACTGTTTGAATATCTCTTCCAGATCCAGGCAGGTGTGAGGATGTGGCAGGCTCGGAGGAAGTACCAGGAGAGGCTGCACTACTTCAGGCAGAATGTGAGTGATGGGATGGGAGTGAAACAGCTTCTGGGAGCATGCTGGGGGGAGTGGAGACAGGTGATCCAGAGCCCATGGTTGGATATCTTCCCCCGAGTGCTCATGGTGCATCTGGAGGGAGAACTGCTGCATCCTGGCCAAGGGGGACAGATGGGAGGGAAAATGTGCCTGGAGGACCTGGAGGCCACACAGTCAGGCTCTGTAAAGTGTAAGGAGAGAAAAAAATACTCCAGTTCCATCAAAAACTAAGGAATTCAAGATGCTTGTTAGAGGAGAAGGAAGTTTTTGGGGAAAGGGAGGTATTGGCTGCAGGAAGTGAAGCTGCCCCTCTGGAGTTGCTGCAGCTCCTGAAATACACTGAGTACAGGGCAATGACTGCTGAGGAGGGTGGAATCCTGAAATCCCTCCCGGCTTGTGCAGACCCTCATCCTGGGCCTTGGCACATTCCCTGCATTAGGAGAAGGCAGCCAAATGCTTGTCCAGCTCTCCTCCACTCCCCACTTCTGTCAGGGATGCTGTAGGGGAACAGCCCCCACCCCCTCCTTTGTCTTGGCAGATTAAAGCTGTAATTAAAATCCAGGCTTTTGTGCGAGCAAACAAGGCCCGTGGGGATTACAGGATGCTGGGTAAGTGCCTGCTCATCACTGCTCTGAAGTGCAGTGGCTAATTGGGAAGGGGACTCTGCCTCCTCCCTTGCTGGTCCTGCATGGTGGGGAAGTGGTGGCAGGGTGGCCATTGGTGGCTTCGTGGCAAGACAGGAGTGACAGGTGGTTCCTGGGCATCATCCCTGGGGCTGCCTCTCTGCCCCCAAAACTTCCTTGGGGGCTCTTGTGCAGCGTAGCCACGTCCTGTCCCATGTCCTAGTACTGTAAGAAGATGCTTTTTCGGGGGAGGAGGATGAGGTGTCTGGGTGAGACGCAGGGGGTCCGAGGGTCTGCACTGGGGGTGGCTGCTCTGTCCTCTGCAAGCATTCACAGTGTCACTGTGGCTTGCTGTAGTCCACGCCAGGAGTCCACCACTGAGCATAGTCCGGCGCTTCATCCACCTGCTGGAGCAGAGCCAGCATGACTTCTGGGAGGAGTCAGAGGTCCTGCGACTGCAGGAGGAGGTGGTGAAGAGGATCCGTGCCAGCCAGCAGCTGGAGAGCGACCTGGACCTCATGGACATCAAGATTGGGCTGCTGGTCAAGAACAGGATCACGCTGCAGGTGCGGAGTGGGGCAGGGGCTGGGGGAGGACCTCAGAGATCTCGTGAGGTCCTACCACAGTCTTGGGCCCATTGGTCTTGTCCTCTGCTGCATCATGGTTTGGACTTGTCTCTGCTTTGCTTTTCAAGCAGTTGGAGGGGTTAGGGAGGGGTTGAGGAGCACTGGGATGCCTCAGGCTCTCCCCAGAGGCTGGTCAGAATGCCAGAGTCTGTGGCAGTCCCCAGCACTTTTCTCCTTGCCCCCGTGGCTGCAGGAGGTGGTCTCCCACTGCAAGAAGCTTACCAAGAAGAACAAGGAGCAACTCTCAGAGATGATGTCCATAGACAAGCAGAAGGGGCTCAAGTCTCTCAGCAAGGAGAAGCGGCAGAAGCTGGAGGCCTACCAGCACCTCTTCTACCTGCTGCAGGTGGGGCTGGTGGGGCTCTGCTGTGTCCCCCACAGCGGGAACAGCAGGGTGGGGAGCTGGTCCCCCAGCATTCTGTGACACTTGGGTTAGCTTGGTGTGCCTTGTGCCTGCAGACACAACCGGTGTACTTGGCCAGGCTGATCTTCCAGATGCCCCAGAACAAGTCCACCAAATTCATGGAGTCAGTAATCTTCACGCTTTACAACTATGCATCCAACCCGCGGGAGGCTTATCTGCTGCTCCAGCTCTTCAAAGTGGCGCTGCAGGAGGAGGTCAGGTGGGTGTCCTGGTTGGGGGACAGGCCTGGGGAAAGGCTGAACTAAGGGCATCATCTTGGATGCAGTAATCTCGTCCGGCTGCTCCTTCCTGCTTGGAGAACACACACGCTAGTCCACCTCCTCATCCCATCCACCCTGTCTCTCTGTCCAGCTCCAAGGTGGACCATGTCCATGACATCCTGACGGGGAATGCCACGGTGATCCGCCTGGTGGTCAGCTTCTACCGCAACACGCGCGGGCAGAACGCCCTGCGGCAGATCCTCGGTGGCCCAGTGCAGGAGGTCCTGCAGGACAAGACCCTCAGCATCCGCACCAACCCTGTGGACATCTACAAGGCGTGGATCAACCAGACCGAGTCGCAGAACGGACAGAGAAGGTCAGGCCCTGGGCAAGGAGGCTTGGTCTGACTGCAGGGCGACAGGCACTGGGATGGTGATGGGATCTTCCCTTCACAGCAAGCTCCCGTACGAGGTCAGCCCTGAGCAGGCCCTCAGCCACCCCGAGGTCCAAAGGCAGCTGGATATTTCTATCCGCAACCTCCTGGCAATGACAGACAAGTTCGTCTCTGCCATCACCTCTTCTGTTGACAAGATCCCGTACGTATCCTGATGCTTCTGTGCACACCACTGGCTCAGAGGTGTCTCCATCAAGACCTTAGAAAGGAGGTTGGGTGACGGAGGGCTTCTTGGTCCCTTCAGTGCTGCAAGGCTGGGTTACTGCGCTGTTGGCAAGTGGAAGCTGGCTTTTCGTGCAGCTCCGTTTGAGCACTTTACTGCTGGTGTTGAGGTGTCTGCCAGTGACAATCTGATCTGTGGTCATCTCAGAGGATGAAGGCTTCCTCCAGGGATGGCTGGGCTGGCAGCAGGGTAGAAGAGGGAGTTGAGGGATGCTGCAGCTGCCAGACCCTCCTGTGGGATCCTCCATCACCCCCAAGCTGGGGATTTCTTGGATCTTGAGTGGTGGGTTGTAGGGCTTGGGCAGGGTAGCAGCCCCTCATGCTGACAGACCTCTCCCTGCCATCTCCGCAGCTATGGCATGCGCTACATGGCCAAAATCCTGAGGACATCCTTGACTGAGAAATTCCCCAAGGCCCCGGCAGAGGAGATCGATAAGGTATCCCAGGGCAGGGGGGTTTTTGCTGGGAGTCAACTGTGGCTACAAGCAAAGGGCGAACATCCCTCCCCCAAAAGTCAAGTCCTCTTAAAAATGCCTCCAAGTCAGTATTTCCTGTGAGCCATCAAGGAAATGCCAAGGGTCGGCTCTTCTCAAGGGTGCCATCCCTTCTGGGAGCGTCCCACGTGCCAATGCAAAGATGCAACACCCTTCCCTGCTGAGCTACCACCTCCTTGGGCCCCAGCCCACCTGCTCCCCAACCCCCGGCCTGTCTTATGTCTTAGATTGTGGGGAACCTGCTCTACTACCGCTTCATGAACCCAGCAGTGGTGGCCCCTGATGGCTTTGACATCGTGGACATCTCGGCCGGAGCGACCCTGCACCCCGACCAGCGCCGCAGCCTGGGCTCCATCGCCAAGGTGCTGCAGCACGCGGCTGCCCGCAAGGCCTTCGACGGGGACAGCACGCATCTCTGCGGGGTGAACCGGTACCTGGAGGACACCCACAACAAGTTCAGGTGGGCACCAGGGCAGCATTGCGTGGCCATTTATCCCTGGCCGAAGGCAAATATCCAGAGGCCCCAAAACAGCAGCTTCCCCCCTCCCTCCCAGCTGCAGGGAGAAAAGGGGGGGCGAAATAAAAAAAACACACTAGGTGAAAAGTGGGTTCTAATACTACTGAAGCAGTATGCATTTATACAAATATATATATACATAGAGAAGGGAACTTGATATTACTATATACACACACACACAATAAAGAACAAATAAACAAGGTCTATTTCCTTGAAAGTGACATGCAGCTCTCCCCAGAGAGATAGGGAGGTCCAGGACTGATGCCCTTCACTGCTGGAAAAGGACTGACTCAAAACTTCTGTCTGTCCCTACTTATATCTAAGCTGATGTAAAATAGGATGGAATACTTCACTTGGATACAGCAAACCATGTGATCTGTCTCCCGGGAAGGCCTAAACTCAAACCACTACACAAGGGGGTGGGAAGGCAGCTGAGAGGTGGTGAGGGTGTCGTGGTGCTGACCGAAGGGGTCCTTCTCTGCAGGAGGTTCATCTCTGCTGCCTGCTGTGTCCCTGAACCAGAAGAGAGGTTTAATGTGGATGAGTACTCAGAGATGGTGGCAGTGGCCAAACCAGTCATCTACATCACTGTGGGGGAACTCATCAACACACACAAGGTAAGGGCATAAAGCTCATAGCAAGTGAACTCTGTCTCCTCTGCTCCCACCTCCTGAGATTTTGCTGTGTTTCCTCACACTTCTATGTCCCAAACCCAGCTCCTCTCCTGACCCTGTTTTCTTTTTTTAGCAAGGAAGTAACTCAGCGTCTGCAGGTTTGTTGCTGCTTGTCCTTCCCTGAACCTCATATCTTCTCTGTCCCCTCTTGGGTGCAAACAGCTTTGCATCGTTCCCAACAGGCCCTCACTCCCTCTTCTTTTGCAACCCCCTTTGCCACTGACTCATCCCTTGCACTGTCCAGCTCCTGCTCGAGCACCAGGACTCCATCGCACCACACCATGGAGACCCTTTGCACGAGCTCCTGGAGGATCTTGATGAGATTCCTACAGTCCAGTCCTTGGTTGGTAGGTTGAACTCTGTGAGCCCCTTCCCACACTGGTAGGAGGAGGGTGGACACTGGGACACTTTCCTTGCACGAAGCTCGAGCTGGATTGCTTTGGGCACAGGAAAACGGCTCTCTGGAGGCCAACATGGCTAGCAGGGTTCTCTCTGCCCTTGTAGGGGAAAGTGTTGCCAGCCTGGCAGACAGTGGTGCTGAACAAGTGCTCTCCCAGCTCAGCAGAACAGAGATCTCCCTCACCCTCACTGGCAAGCTGGTGCCAGTGGCCAGCAGTGAGGAGACTGACACGAGGAGCCTGCTGCTGAGGTGAGGATGGGCTCTGCAGCATCAGGATTGTGCTGGGGGCTGGGGTACTCTAGAGGGGCAAGAAACCCTTAGGAGGCAACTAAATATTGTGAGGAGGACAGCAGTCTGGAGTGGATGCCTGAGATCTCACTCTGGTCTCTAGCACCAAGCAGATGCTGGTGGATGTGATCCAGTCCCAGCCAGGAGATTCCCTTCCAGAAATCCTGTGGACACCAGCCTTGGAGTACGAGGTGGGTTGAGTGAGGTTGCTGGTGGGGATGAGCTAAAAAACTTTGTGGCTGTGCTGGCTTAGAGTTAAACCAGCAGGAGAAATGAATCCAACTCAGAATAGGATTGCAAGTCAGAAAAACAGTTTAATAAAAGATCACAAAATACACTGATACAGAAGGAAAATTCGTTTGTGCCACAAAACCAGATGTACAGCCCAGCCCAGTGGGGCACGAGCGGAATGGAGCTCACCAACCCCTGTGCTGAGCACCACGTGGCCCCCTGAGTGCAGAGTGAAAAGAAAGGAAGAAGCCTGCTGGTGAAAATGATGGTTACAGTCCTGTGGCAGTGCCAGTCCGGTTGAGACTCTGCTCCTCTGGATCTGACAAGAGATCCCAGTCCCAAAACCCCAAGCTTATCTCTGTTTGGGCTCAGATGGGAACGCCCAGTCCCTGCCCCAGGGTGGACAGTTGCACAATGGGTGATTTACTCTGTGAGGTCAATCATGGCATATTTTTGGCATCCCTGATGGCCCATGAGCAGACATGAGCCCTCAGGTGTGAAGGCACTAGTGGGTCCCCAGAGGGGAAGTTATGACACCTGAGTCATAGGTGTGAAGACAGGAAAATTTCTTAATCCCTCTTTGTAGCCTGAGGGGTGGGGTGTGCCCTGGGCAGCTGCTGCCAATGGACCATGGGCAGCAGTTTATGAGAAAAATTACATAGAGGGTTTAGAATACACACCTACACAGTGACAAACTGATCCTGGCTACTATAACCAGGACAGTGGGAAAACAGCAAATGCTGCCCTTCTTTTCTTGAAGCCTTGTCCACTGCTCTTGTGCTCCACCAAGAGCTCTAGTTTTCAGAGAAAACGTGTTCTGGACCAGGAGAGACCCATGTCAAACTGCATCTGGGGATTTGGTGGCTCCATCTCACGCCCCATCTCAGCTGTGTTCCAGGCTCACCACCTTCTCATCCCTAGGAGGCTGCCCACGAGCGCCTGGTGCACAGGCGGGCTCTGCAGGATGCCCAGACCCCCGTGCAGCTGCAGAGGCACCGCTCCCTGGCTGCCAACAGCCAGCTCTCCATGGAGGAGAAGAAGCGCAAGATCATCCGCAACCTGCGGCGCTTGGAGAGCCTGGGGGTGGTGGACTCTGCCCACCAGTACCGGGAGCTCATCGATGAGCTGGCCAAGGTGTGCTGGGGCTACACTAAGTCTGGGGTCACCTCTAAGCCCCCCTGAGATCCTGCTGTGGTGCTCTGGTAACGCTCAAGATGAGGCTTTGTTTCCTCCAGGACATCCGGAACCAGCGGCGTCACCGGCAGCACCGTCGTGCGGAGCTCCTGAAGCTGAGGCAGACCTTGCAAGGCCTTGATGCCAAAACCCTGTTTTATGAGGAGCAAATTGATTATTACAACCAGTACATCAAGACCTGCCTCGACAACCTGGCAGCCAGCAACAAGTACAGTTCCTTACCAAAAATTAGTACTTTTAAAAAAAATTGTTTGTTTTCATTGCTCTCTGGTTGTTGTGATTCCTGGAGACACTGGGGTCACAGGTCGTTGGGGATGAGCTCTTAGAGTGTGGTTCCTTCTCTTTCAGGGTCAGTGGGAAGAGCAAGAAGCTGCCGTCGCTGCACTACACGGCGGCCCGGCTGTTGGAGAAGGGAGTGCTGCTGGAGATCCAGGACCTGCCGCCCAGCCAGTACGTAGCCCTGGCTCTGTGGGAGGAGCTGTTGCTTGGGGTTGTCCTGTGCAGGGCCAGGGCTTGGACTCGATGATCCTTGTGGGTCCCTTCCGACTCAGGATATTCCACGAAAGCTTGGGCAAGTAGAGGAAAATAATCCAGGAGGATTATGTGCCCAGGGCACACCCCACCCCTCAGGCTACAAAGCTGGATGTTTAGGAACTTCTGTGAGATTAAGAAGTTTTCCTGTCTTCACACCTACGACTCAGGTGTCATAACTTCCCCTGTGGGGACCCACTAGTGCCTTCACACCTGAGGGGTCATGTCTGCACATGGTCCCTCCGGGATTGGGCGAGTTGTTTTGTGTAGAACATGGGACAGCTGGGATTTGGGCTGTTGGTCCAGCTGCTGTGCTGGGTGGGTCACCTGCTCCTTGGTCATGTTAAAGCCATGAGGCTCATTTTGGTAGCAAGTGGCTCTGTCCCCTCAGGTTCAAGAACGTGATTTTTGACATCATCCCCTGCGAGGAATCAGGCAAGTTCCAGGTGAAAGCCAAATTCATGGGCATCGACATGGAGCACTTCCAGCTGCACTACCAGGTGGGGAGTCTGTCCTGGGGCTGCTGGTGCCCAGCAAGGCTGGGGCAGCCAGGGGGTGCAGAGATGGGTGCTGACCCACTGCCTGCAGCTTTAGGGGGGGACTCAGAACCCATGAGGAGTCCTGCCCTGAGCTGGGGTGGCCCAATTTGGGGTACAAGCTGAAGGATCTCCTCAAGCTTGTACCCCACTTGGGGGGGGGCAATTGGGTCTGGGAGGGCAGTTTGGGGGGTCTGAGAGGGCAGTTTGGGGGTCCTGGGGTGCTCCTGCCACTTGTCAAACTTGCAGTCAATCTCCTCCTTCAGCTCATACCCCACCTGGGGAGGGCAATGGAGGGGTCTGTGGGAGCAATTGGGGGGTCCCAGGGGCAGTTTGGAGGGTCTGGGGGCACAGTTTGGGGGTCTCTCACCTCTCACCTCTCCCACAGGATCTGCTGCAGCTGCAGTATGAGGGCGTCGCAGTCATGAAGATGTTTGATAGGGCCAAGGTCAATGTCAACCTGCTCATTTTCCTGCTCAACAAGAAATTCTTTAAGAAGTAACAGGGTTGGGGGACTGATGAAAAACTGCCAAAGACACCTTGGAGATGGTGATCCCCGAGCAGGGAAGTTGCTGCTGGCCATGGATCTTTCCTGTTCGGACAGTGTGTGCATGAGCACCTGCAGCTGGCAGTGCCCATCTGGGGAACACAGGGCTCAGCCCTAGCCCTGCGCACCCCAAACTCGGTACTGAACCAGTATCCAACCTCCCTGCAGGAGGATGTGGCTGCCAAAGCTTTTGCAATGTGTGTTGCTTTTAAAATCTCTTCTTTATGTGGGTGTTTTGGCTGTTTAGTGCCTGTGCTGCCAACAGCCAGCTGCTCAAGGACACCATGGATTTCTCGACACTACACAGGTTTTTAGTGACGTAATAAAGGTATTTTAATATATATATATATATATTTCTGCCTCACACTAAGGCTGGGAAAATGTCAGAATCTGTTTTTATATGGGGGGGTAAGGAGAGGGGCAGGACATAGAGGCAATAACTGCTTGTGAAGACATCTGTGGCTGTTTTCTAGTAAATTGAGGTGCCAAAGGAGAATGTTGGTTTTCAAAGATTAACTTTTCTGCGGTCTAGCCAGGCTGGAAGCAGATACAAAGGAGGGTGGCTCAGGGGCGCTGCTGCCCCATGGATGCCTCAGGGCACTGGAGAAGGGACATCTCCTCTCTGGGCCACATCGATGCCTGGCATCGGATGTGGAACAGTCCCATGACACTGTCTCAGCTGAGTTGGTGATGTCTCTGTCCCCTCTTGATTTGCTTTCGAGCTTAAGCAGTTTTCAAATGTGGATAATGACTGAGTTTGGCCATGGATGCATTTAAAGTACTTTCTGTGAGTCCCTTCGATGGGATGGGAAGGGAGGTGGTGGCAGTCTCAACATCCTCCCAGCCCTGCTTCCTTTTAGGCATGGGAGGAACAAGTCCCAAACCTGCTCCACAAAGGAAATTTGGTGGGGGGGATCATAACTGCAGTCTCCCTCACTGCTCCACTGCCTTGGCACCTTGAAGCTGTTCAACGGTACCTCATCTCTTGGCATCTCAGCCTCTGTCTTGTCTTTGGAAAGCGATGTTTGTTTGTGAGGTTTCAATGTGTTTTTCCTTTCCTTTCTGTCATACAAAAGCCACAGATGGTGCTTAACCTGTCCCTGCCCGTGCTGTATTCCTGCTGTGCTGCCTCTGCTTGTTTAAATAAAGTTGTATCAGAAAATGCAGAATTACTCCTGATCATTGTTTCCCTGTGGCCCTCACCTGCCTCTCCCTTGCTTATCAAGGTCTTTCAGACTCATGATTGTCCAAAGCCAGGTGCCCCCTTGGCATATGACCGTGGGCACCACTGACCAGTGTTAACCTGGGACTGGATCTCTCACTCAGCTTTTGCAGGGGGAATTCAGGCCATTTTCAGACACGATTCTTAAATAAGTACTATGATTGCATCTTCTAAAGATTATTAATACATCTCTACAGGAATGAAGTGGGATCAAGCTGCAACTCTTCCAGGTTTAAAATAGGTTTGGGCTGCTCTGAACCCGTTGGCTGCAGTGGGTGCTGCACCATCTGCAGGGAGATGATCTGGGGGAGTTGCTGCTGCACGTTCCCATTACCATGTTGGGTTTTTTTAATTCTGGTTACTATACTTGTTTATTTTTTACCTTCCTTGTCTTCAGAGGAGAATCCAGCACGTCTATGGCTGTGGATCAGTGTGGTTTGTTGCCACCAGCCCCCTCCCACAGCGGTTGTTGGATTTGCAGAAGCAGCAAACCATTTATTTGGGATGTTTTGGGGATGGAGGGGAGCTTGAAGTAAAGACTCCACATAATGATAATAAATCCCCAGCTCTTCGTTAAGCACAGTTGCAACACAGGCTGGAGGGGACTCTGTGTTTCTGTGGAAAATGTGATTTATTTTTGGCTTCTGGGAAGCTGTGCCCTGGCCAACCATGACTCAGAAATGGGGTGCTGGCTCTTGCCTCCTGCCTACATGTTTTGGAGAGGAGGTTAGAGGGGAGAATTCAGCCCTGGGAGCGCTGGGGCAGGCCTGATGCTGGCACTGGCTCGCTGAGCTCCTCTCGAAGCGGCTCCACTAGATGTCATTGCAAGCTGGGGATAAGCACGTGGATGTGTCCACCCGGGCACCAGCCATGGGTGTTTGGAGCACCCTACAGCACTGCGGTACCAGCAGGGTCCTGAGAGGGACAAACACATGGGGTGTGGGCCAGGCTGGCCCACAATCTCATCAATCAATCCATCAGCAATCCCAGGACACCCTGACCTGGGACAAAGTGAGACTGAGGCTCACAGGTGACAGAGACTCACTCTCACAGCACTGTCCTTGGCCTCTCCTCTGCCCTGGTGGCTTTTCCCAGGGCACTGGGCTCAGTGGGGGCTGTGTGGAGCCTGCCAGGCTGGGACTGAAAGGGGGCTGGGAGGAAAGTCAGTCCTAAAACCATCCTGAGAGGTGTTATTTGGGAATGGGGAGAAAGGGAGAGACTTGAGCTGCCCCTGAATATTTCATATTTCATATCACAGAATCCTACAATGGTTAAGATTGGAAGGCACCTTAAAGCTCATCCAGTCCCACCTCCTGGTATGAGCAGGGACACATTTCACTAGCCCAGGATGCTCCAAGCCCCATCCAACCTGGCCTTGAACACTTCCAGGGATGGGGCAGCCACAGCTTCTCTGGGCAACCTGTGCCAGGGCCTCACCACCCTCACAGGGAAAATTTCCACCCAATATCCCATGTCACCCTGCCCTCTTGTTAGTGTGCAGCCATTCCCCCTTGTCCTGTCACTCTTCAGGTACAGCAAGGTGCTGTTTCACCCTGTCCACTCCCTCCAGGTCCTGTCCAGTGCCTGGCACCCCCACACCACTCAGTGCCTTTTCCATGAGCATTCCCTGCATGGAGAAGGAATCATTGTGCTTGCAGTGAGACCCCACTGACCTCCCCACTCTGCATCCCCACACCCAGCTGTGACCCAGCACTCCCAGTGCCTCTGGCTGTGCACCAGCTGGTGCTGACAAAGGTGTCACATCCCCAGGTGCTGAACAGCCCCTCAGCAACATCAGGCTTGCTCCCTCCACTCCTTCTCTTGTTCCCTTTCTCACTTACTGCTGTAGTTGCCTCCAGGAACATATCTGAGCTACCAGATGGGTGGACTTTGTTAAAAAAAAGAAAGAAGGAAAAATCCATGAGGTGGGGTTAACAAAACTATGTGTATAAGAATTTGCATGTGTGTAGACGTGTATGAGAGGGAGAGAAAAATGACACCTGGATATTGGATATGTGTTACATATTTCACATCTCACCCAGTTGAATTGAGTATAAACCCTGTAACACTCTGCATGGGTAGGAATTAGGGAGACTGGAGGCAGCTGCCAAGTGTAATCCATGGGGAAATGTGCCACCAGACCCACACTAGGACTGCTGCCCTGGTCTGGGGTGAGAAAGGGGCTGCTGAGGTTTCCCAGGTTTTGGGAGAGAGAGGAGTGATAGGATGGAGGGGTGTTGGGAGGTTCATGGCTTGGAGCTCCCCGTCCTGGGAGCATCCTCTGTCCACTCCAGCCTGCTCATGAGAACACACATCCAAGAGGGATGAAAAGTTGTTAAACTGGGCTCAGAGAGCTGCTGCTTTGAGTCCTGATCCTGTTAGCTCAGGACTGCCTGGCCTGGTGGAGTGGGTGCTGGGAGCTGGGGCTGGGACTGCGCGCTGGGTGTTGGGTGATGGAGAAGGGTGCTGGGTGATGGAGCAGGGTACTGGATGATGTTGCTGGCTGAAGGAGCAGGCTGCTGGGTGTTGGGTGCTTGGAACTGGGCGCTAGAGCAGGGTGCTGGATGTTGGGTGATGGAACAGGGTGCTGGGTGCTGGATGTTGAGTGATGGAGCAGGGTGCTGGGTGCTGGTGCTTGGTGATGGAGCAGGGTGCTGCATGCTGGTGCTGGGTGCTGGAGCAGGGTACTGGGTGATGGTGCTGGGTGCTAGAGCAGGGTGCTGGCTGTTGGGTGATGGAGCAGAGTGCCAGGTGTTGGGTGATGGAGCAGGGTGCTGGATGATGGTGCTGGGTGATGGAGCAGGGTGCTGGGTGTTGGTGCTGGGTGCTGAGTGCTGAGTGTTGGGTATTTGGTGCTGGGTGATGGAGCAGGGTGCTGGATGCTGGTGCTGGAGCAGGATACTGGGTGATGGTGCTGGGTGCTAGAGCAGGGTGCTGGGTGTTGGGTGACGGAGCAGGGTGTTGGTGCTGGGTGTTGGGTTATGGAGCAGGGTGTTGTGTGTTGGGTGATGGAGAAAAGTGCTGGGTGATTGAGCAGGGTGATGGTGCTGGGTGTTGGGTGATGGAGAAGGGTGCTGGGTGTTGGGTGCTTGGTGCTGGCCGCTAGAGCAGGGTGCTGGGTGCTGGAGCAGGGTGCTGGGTGATGGTGCTGGGTGTTGGATGATGGAGCAGAGTGCCAGGTGTTGGGTGATGGAGCAGGGTGCTGGGTGTTGGTGCTGGGTGCTGAGTGCTGAGTGTTGGGTATTCGGTGCTGGGTGTTGGTGCTGGGTGCTAGAGCAGGGTGCTGTGTGTTGGGTGCCGGAGCAGGGTGCCGGTGCTGGGCCGGCTCGAAGGCAGTGCTCCCGCGGAGCCGCTGTCCCGGCATCACGTGCCGCAGCGATGCTAATCCCGTTTTGAAAGCCCGCGCCCCGCACCGCACCCGCCAAACCCGCTCAGTACCACGGCGGCGGCGCTCGGCGCTGCCTCGGCGAGCCCCGCGGTGTCCCTGCACCTGGGTACCCTCCCCAGGCACACCTGCCTGTGCCCACATCCTCTGGCTGAGCCCCGGGGATGCTCGGGTGCTCCCTGCCCTGTGCAGAAGGGTGCTGAGTGCTGTACACCCGCAAAACACACGCCGGAGCGGGGCTTGGTCGTCCCGGGTCCGGACACCTCGGCAGTCCCTGGATGCGCCGCGCTGCCCAGGAGGAGGGAGGGATTCACTTACTTGGCCAGCCTGGCTCCGGCACAGCCCCGGTCACTCAGCACGACGAGGAGGAAGGTGAGCGGCTCGAACGCGGCCGTGCCGGAGCGGGGGCTCCTCCCCGGGAGCAGCCGCTCCCCGGCTTTGCAGCTCCCGCTGGGATGGCGCAGGCTTCGAGCGATGAAGAATAATATTGTTGTTCCCTTCCGACGGCAGCAGCTTCCTCGTGGGAGAGGGGAAAAAGCACAAACCGAACCGGGGAGAAAATAAGAGGGGAATGTTTGCCGACTGTCTGCTGTGTGTTGTCGCTGTTTGTTGTGTTTCTGCGGTTGCTTTGGCAACCCCGGGAAGATACGCCAGGCTGTAGCATGGAGGGTACCAGCGCTGCCGGGAGCCAGGGCTGCGCTCCACAGCGCCGAGCCGCCCGCCCGGTGGCAGCCCTCGGTGGGGATGGGGGGCTTCAGACAGGGGATTGATGAGGTCACGTTTGTGCCCAACTCAGCTGCTGCCCTCCCGGCTGAGCCTGGGGTGGGGTGGGCACTTGCTTCGCTCTGCGTGGACCTTCCGAGAGGGACCTGGCTCAGACACGAGCGAAGAGTGACTGAAGGACTGTCCCTGCCCATGGAGACAGCAGCCACCCCTGCTGTTCCCCAGGAGCTTGGAAGTATCTGGGCTTCTCCCCTTCCTTCTTGTCCAGAGGAAAGGGAGTGAAACAGCCTTGTTGTGGAGGGTCAGCTGTTGCCACGCAGCACTTGCCAGAGGACCTCAGGCAATGCTGGGTGTGGGAGCACCTCTGTCTGTTTAGGACAGGAGCCATTCCTCTGGTACTGGAGCACCAAACCATGGCCTAACATGGGCAGGGTCAGGCTGCTTTCTGTCTCCTACAGCTCCGTCTCCTGCTTTGCGGGGCAGAGGGGGCTGCTGCCCGCATGGCAGTGGGGGATGGAGCCAGGAACCCGAGGGGCAGCGTGGGACTGGGAGGACCAGGGCAGAGGAGCCCGACTGAGGAAGGGATGAGGCCAAGAGCAGCTCAGGGAGGATGGTGATGCTTCCAGAGCCTTTTGCTCCCTCCCGCAGCCCCGGGAGCTGTGTGAGCTGACATCCGTCAGAGCAGGAGTCTGTGTGCCCCGCGGCATCCCCAGGGCAGAGCAGTCAGGGGGTGGGTGAAGGCTTTGCCCCTGGGAGCCAGGAACATTCTGTGCAGCTCCAGAGATGCATGTTAACTCTTTGGGGGGCTGCAGCAATAGAACTGAGGTCCTCGGGCACGTGGGCACCCTCTGCCCAGAGCCTGCAGATCCCAGAGCTTGGATTCAGATATTCTTGCACACTGATGGTCTGGGGGGCTCTGCTGCTTTCCATCCCACTTTGGATGAGAAGTGCTGGCATGGAAAGGTTTCGGTCTGTCACTGGTCAGAAGTGCCAATTTAATGAAATTATTTAATTGCCACATCTCCAAATGGTGGGGGTTTTTTTTAACTGAAAGGAGAGGCCTGATGAAGAATCCTGCCCTGAGCTAGAAGCTGACTCATTCTCCTCCCAGTCCTGGGGTCAGCACTGGATTGCAAATAAACACACCAAATTCCCACTGCCGGGTTCTGGGAACGTGCTCCCAGCCCTGTGCAGAGGGCAGGGACCCAGGAAGGGGCCGGGTGTCCGCCTGCCTCCCACTACATCCTCCCACCCTTGGAGCAGGGGGGGCTTTGGTGGCACCTGGAGCTGTCTGGGGTGGGAGAAAACACTCCTTTGCTCTGAGGAGGGTCTGAAAAATCCTAAAGTGCAGAGATTTGTTGCCCTGTTCCTTCTTCCTGTTCAAAAGGAGAGAGCAAGCATCAGGCTCCAGCTCTGAGGCTACCAGGCGAAACCCAATTCCCATTTCTTTGCTTCCAGCTCTGGTATCTCCAACCCCTCCTTGGCACATGATTTCCATCCCCTCCTTGGCACATGATTTCCATCACATCATCTCTGAGTGCAGCTTCAGCCCCAGCCTAGGTCTTGGGAGCAAGGGAAAACTGAGTCAATAAGAGGTTGGAGCTGGGGCTTGAATTCACATCCCAGGACGGGAGGGCAGCACTTTCCACCCCAAGACCTTCCCCATGCAGGACTAAGCAGAAGCTGGAGCCAGCATGAGTCACCCTGTGTGGCTGCTGCTGAGGCAGGAGTGACCTTGTGCTGCTAAGGCAGCGTGGGCTGCGGGCCATGGCCCTGCCAGCTACGGAAGGGGAAGCGTTTGCTCAGCATAGGTGCTCCAGGGGAAAGAATGAGCTCTGGGGCTAAAACTGCTGTCTGGAGGGGACTGGAGCAATGGGTACAAGGTCAGGGAGGGTCTGGGGTCTGCCCTGCCTTTAAGGGGAGAGCATCAGGGCCTGCTGGAGCACAGAACAGGGTTGGGGCACTCCTGACCCACTCGCAGCATGTTCTGGGACTTGATGAGCAGCATCTGTGAGCCACTCTGGGACAGGACTCACTTTCCTGTGAAACTTCAGGGAAAAACAGATAAAGCTCCCCTCTGCTCCTGCCATCCTGTCCTCAGCTTTGGGATCCTTCCAGACTGGCGCTTGTGAATGTTTTCCCCCATCAGCTTCTTTCACTTGAATCAGCGGATGTGACTCACTGGGAGGAAAGAAAGGGCTCAGATGAGCTGCTCCATCCGAGGCACCTTCGGAACACGGGCCGGTGCTGCCGGACACCTCAGGAGCGGTGTGCAAATCCCCCTTGCTGTGAGGAGCCAAACTGTGGGCTAACATTCCCCTTGTCCCATCGCTGTCCCCTCCCCATGCCCAGCCCAGTGGGTGCAGCAGAGGGGGAACTGGTTGAGCCGGTGCACCCCGTCCTGGCAGAGAGGGGAGATTCCTATGGTGGGGGTTGACACTTGGGGGGCTACGCCTTCATCACTGGGGTGGCCAAAGGGACTGGGTGTGGGGAATAGGCATCACCTTTCCCAAGGGATCTCGGGAGGGGAGCAGCAGGCAAAGCCCCTCTGTGGCAGGACTGCGCTTTGTGGGAGGGTGGAAGATGGGGAAAGTGGTTCTGTGGGAGGGTTGCCCGTCCTGGCACTGGGTTAGGGGAGCAGCCAGCCAGGGTGCCGAATCTTGGCTGGATTAGTTAAAGAGATCAGGCAGCTGAGGGATTAGGGAGTCAAGAGAGCCCGGCCACCTGCGGGGGGGCAGGGAAACCTATGGAGGAGCAGGATATGCCAGAGCTCCGGAGAGAGGTGTGCAATGCCCGGGCTTTGGAGTGATTAGATAAGTGAATCAGGGCCTCAGAGCGATTAGAGAAAGAAATCAGGTTTTACACCAATTAGGTAAAGTCCCTGAGTGATTAGACACAGTGGTGGCTGCAAGCAGAGGTCTCCTGGCGGTCTGTGGAACTGATAGGGCCAAGCATTGATTAAAGGAGCATCAGAGGCTGAGAGCAATTTGGTAGGAAAACAAAACAGTGGATCAATTAGCCAGGGAAAGACGAGAAGACTGGGTGATAATGGAAATAGGGGCCAGACAAACCAACACCTACAGCTCCGAGCTCTGGTGGAGCTGCAGCAAAGGGATGGGAGGAGGCAAAACAGTCTTGGCTGGAACCTCCAAGGGCTGTGGGCACCTGCTGCACTGGGCTGAGACTGGTGGGTTGTTTCAATTTGGCTTTTGCACTGGTGAATTTGCACCTAGGCTACAGATGCATTTATTGTTGACTGTGGCTGGTGTTGGCCCTACACAGCTCATTGTGGGCTGCAGCAGAGCATCTCCAGGTGGCTGCTCCTCCAACCAAGAGAAGCAAAAAGTTCTTCATTTCATAGAATCATGGAATGGTTTGGGTTGTAAGGGACCTCAGAGATCATCCAGTTCCAACCCCCCTCCTCTGGGCAGGTACACCTTCCTCTAGATCAGGTTGTTCCAAGCCCTATCCAACCCAGCCTTGAACACTTTCAGGAATGGGGCAGCCACAGCTTCTCTGAGTAACCTGTGCTAGTGACTTTCAGGGAATTTCCTTTTTTCAAGCAGGTTTTGCTCTGGGCTCACACGGCTGCACACCTGGAGCAAGTTTTTCCACTGGGAAGGTGGTTATACCAGGATAACTCAGCCCTGCGCCCTGTCCCAGATGCTCTGGGAGCTTCCAGATACAGGTGCCAGACGAACAAGCAATTAAGTAACTCAACGGAGCCTTGAAATAATTAGACCAAGGAATGCAGTTCCGGCAGATGAGTTTAGTGAAGAAATGGGAGTGTTGGAGAGATGGAGATGAGAAGGGTGATCAGGTCTCAGAACAATTATCTGGAGAAAGTCTGCTCCAGACTGATTAGAGGAAGGGAAAAGAGCTTTCCGGGCAATTAGGTGAGGGAAATCAACTCTGGGCAGGAAGAAAATAGACTATGGAAGAGATTGGGGTGGGAGATAGTGACTTATCTCTGCCCCTGAGTTAGACAAGGGAGCTCGGTAAGGGCTTTCTGAGGCAGAAGCAGAAATGAGGATTAGAGGGATTAGGGAGCAGAGGTGGGAGTGCAGTGTGTGCCCAACGCTGGGATCGAGGGAGTGGGGAGCGAGGGGGCAGGTTGTCCCTAGGACTCAGAAACTGAGCCCTGCACCTGGGGAGTGGGAGGACTGAAAGCCTGGGGTTAGAACTAACACAGTAAAACAGGGGTGTTGGCAGTCGGGACGGCTGTGGATCAGAGCGAGAAGTGAGCCAGGCACTATTTCCAACCCATCACGTGCCAGGATGCTTCCTTAATCTGTAAAACAGGATTAGTCCCTCGTGCCCAGTGATGTTGAGAGCCATCAGGTTCTTTCTGCATGAGTGACTTTGACTTTAGGACAGAGGAATCTGCAGGGTGGGAGCTTGTTTGGGAATGAGCACGGGGCAGGCAGATCCCGGGATGCACCCCGGGATGTGCCCCGTGGCACCCAGAGACCTCTGGCTGAGCCAGTGGGAATGGGCAGGTGGTGGGGCAAACTGGGATGCCCACAGCACCGAGCCTAACCTGGGTTTTTGGATGCTAAGCCACCATGAAAGAGGTGACAACAGTTGGCTGCAGCCCAAGGTTGTGCCGCAGGTCAGCAGCAGCTGCAGCTGGAGATTGCTGAATCCTTTGGGAACGGCTGCTTTTGCTCTTTAATTAGCCCTGACGGCGGCTGGAGCAGATTTTGCTGGTCCTTTCCTCTCTGAGGCTGGCCCTGGCTTGAAGTCGCAGGGTTTGGTGAGGTCAGGTTCCTTTTTCCTTCCTTGCCTTTTTCTTTCCTTCAATCCTTGGACATACAAAAGGCAGTGGAGGGAGGGAGCAGCATCACTGAGGCACATGATGCTGACTCTGCTGCTGCGGGAAGGGGAAGCTGTGGTTTGGCTGCCGGGTTATAGTTTAGCCTCTGGAAATGACCCTCTTGGAAAGGGAAGTAGTGTCTTGCCAAGTCTGGGCAGGGACTCAGGCAGGGGCTTGGCAGCCCCCCTGGGAGAGGCAGCAGCATTGGTGGTGGGTGGCTGGCATGGGAGTGAGGAACCTTGTGAGCAGCGACTGAAGGTGAGGGGAAACAAGCCCCAAGGTAATCCAAGCACATGTGCAGGTCATGGAGAGTTTTTAGATTTAAAAAAAAAATAATAATTATTTTCATTTTTAATTTACTGTTTTTCCTCCCAGTTTGCACTTATGATGCTTTGCCACGGCTCCCAGTGGCTGCTGGCAAGTGACTGAGAGCAGTGCTGGGGCCAGCCAGGGAAGGTCTCATGGACACTCGTCCCTCTTGGGCATCACAGTCCTGGTTTTCCCAGTGGGAGGGTGGCTCTGACATATCTCCTTCACCCCTTGGCCTCTGCTGAGCTTGCTGGGACAAGCCTGGTTTCTGTGGGGTGACAGCGTTATCTGGGACACAAGCAGAGCCAGGCTCCACTCTGGTCCCTGTTCCTTGGCTGCTGTGGATATCCTCAGGAGATAGCACAGTAAATTGTCCCCTTGGGACTCCACGTGCTTCACCTCCCTTTGACAGCATAGAAACAGGGCTTTATGGATTGCTACAGCCCAGCAAAGCCCCAGAGGTGTGGGCATCATCCCTTGGGGCCCCAAGCGTTTGCCCTTCTCCCACACTGCTTTTGTTTGAGCCCTAATGTGGATTTCAGTGTTTTCATGGGCTTTTAAAAATTTTTTTTCCCTTTCCAATTCTGATGAAAAATATATTTAGGGAAAATAGAAATATTTTGACATTTCCCTGACAGGCAGCAGAGCTGGAAGAACTGCTGTACAGCGCTGTTCACGTGTGCTGACAAACGCTCAACACAAAGAGCTGGGCTGGGGGATGCAGTGTCCTCAGCAGCATGGGCCCTATAGGGTGGAATGTCACTGCTCACCCCACAGGTCATTCCTCATGTCAGCAGCCCAGCACCAAGCTGTCTTCCAAAGAAAATGAGTTTGAGCTGGATTTGGGGATGTTTTTGGTGTATATATATATATATATATAATCTTATGTATATAAAAGTTTTCATAGTATATTAAAATATACTATATAGAATATGAAAAACGACCATAGTAGGAGTTTTGTATTCAGTAAATAGTAGTATATGTATTAAAATATATTTATTTTGCATTACATAGTGCATCTGTCAGGGCTGGAAGGGGAGTTGGTGTTTGTGGTCCATACCAGCCCCCCATTTTCCTGTCGATGGGTGTCTGGGCCAGATGTACCTTATCAGGGCCAGTGAAAAGCCCAACTGCAGCCCCAGGATGCTGCAGGGACCTCCGAGGTGCCAGCGAGGAACAGAGTGACCCTCCTCCATGCTGATGGTTCTGAGATGAGCCCAGACTTCCCTTTCCAGGAGGCAGAGAAATCCCCAGCCTCTAAACTTGCCCTCCCCACCCCATTTTTCTCCCATTCACACCCTCAGGTTTTGGTCCTGGGGACATGCCCTGAGCAGAGGGAGGTCACCACACCCTGCACTGGGGAGGGGACAGTTCCCATCCTGTGCCCCACTCCCTTTGTCCCAGCCCTTCAGGCTTCACCCCACTGCTCTGCTTCATTCCAAGGGGATGCAGATCCTTCTTCCACACCCAGCAGGGCTGTGGCTTCCCAGGGCCAACCCCTGAGCCACCACTCTCCCTGCTGTGTGAGCAACCTGGATATGGATGCTACATGGAGGTGGCATCTCTGCAGCACCGTGTGCTTGGGGCTGCTGACCTGCTTCCTGGGGAGAGAGAGGGGCTGGAGGTTATAGAATTGTGGAATCATGGAATGGTTTGGTGCTGGCAGGAAGGCCCTTAAACCTCATCCCACCCACTGCCATGGGCAGGGACACCTTCCACCAGCCCAGGTTGCTCCAAGCCCTGTCTAATCTGGCCTTGGACACTTCCAGGGATGTGGCAGGCACAGTGTCTCTGTGCCAGGGCCTCACCACCCTCACTGTACAAAACTTTTTCCGTATATCAAATCTAAATCAACCTCTCTTAGTTTAAAAACATTCCCCCTTGTGCTATCTGTCCTTTTACTTGGAATAAGGAAGAGGAGCTTGAGGCCCCCTGTGCCTGGAGACCTTGCAAAGGCATTTTCCTGATCAAATTTTGGTGAGTTTCTCTGCAGAGTTGTTCTGTTGCTCCCTCTCTCCCCTCCCTTTTCTAACATGTTGTTAGATGAGGGGAATAAGCGCATTTAAAGAGTTTTGTGGTTGCAAATCCTCTGGATTCCACACAGCCATGGAACTGCTAAGGAGGGAAGAACAAGACAGCCATTCCTAAGCTACCCTGGTGTGCTCGTGTCCCTTTGGGAGAGAACCCAGAGGTGTGCTTTTGCCCCACAACCGTGTCTTTTCTGCCTCAGCCACCCTTGGTCTAGATGGACCCCATGATGGTGTGAGGGACTGGAGACCTGGACAGACCCAGAGGGAACAGGAAAACTGGAGAGGGGAGGCGGTGAGACCATGGGATAGGGTGAGTTGCCCATCTTCCCCATTAGTGGGTCAGGCTTGCATGGAGCATGCACACCCTTGGGCCGTGCAGACAGAGGTTTCGAGGCAGCATCAGTCCCTGGGGCAGGGGGGCACCGCAGTGGTGGTTTTCCCACATGTTGGTGCTGGTTTGGGGGTCCAGGAGAGGCGTGGGGGCCGTGGGCTGCTGGGAGCACTGGGGCTGGCCAGCCCTTCCCGCAGCCCCCACGCATCCCGGCTCCATCGTCAGCCTGACCCCTGATTACACTCCACAGGCTCTGCATCGCTGCCGTTGCCTCAGCAACGTGTCGTCGCCACAGCAACCATGACAACCTTATGTTCATTAATTTAAAAAGGTTCACAGTGTAACAAATGAAATAGTTATAAGCTTGTCAGGGTGTTAAGGCGCAGGGGCTGACAACTCACCCCTCCCACCTGTGCTGCTGGAGCAGCCTGACTGTGCCATGAGGTCCCCACCCCAGGCCCGGCTGCATCCCACCACTCTTGAGTGCAGCAGCTCCTTCAGTCCAGTCCTGGAGCATCCTGGCAATGTTGCATCACTCGGTGACCTCCCTGGGGGTGACATGGGGCTGGACACAGGCAGAGGGTTTGTGTCAGAGGTGGCTGTGGGGGCTTCAGACCAAAGATGCTTGCCTTGGGGCATTCGTGCTGCAGCATGGCTGATGGCTGGGAGGGAGCTGGGGTCATCCCACCGTCATTCCCTCAGGTCACCATGGGGTCTGTCACGTAGGATAATTATTTTCATGCAACCTGTAGCACCTCAGAATCTGCACCATTAAAATGAATATCTTTACTTTGTACCTAATATGGTAGAGAGGGGGAGGATGAACAGATTCAATATATGACTAAGTACACATATATTCCTTAGGAAACCTGTGCTCATCACAGATACTCCGGATATCCTCAGCTGGTGGAAGTCTGAGCCCAGCACCTGGGGTGAATCAATGTTTCCCTTGAAGTTCTGGGTCAGGTTGCTGGCAGGTACGAAGAGGTGTTGGAAAGCCAAAGCTGCTGAAGCCTGGGCAATGCACACCAGTTGAGCATTTGGCTTTTACTTTGGTATGTACCATTTTTCTGAGATCTCAGTGGACTTCCAAGTTGACCAAACCACTTTAATCTCAAATAAAAGCCATTCTCTGCCTTTTTGTAACTGGAAACATCAGAGGAACCAGTTGAAAAAAAAATAGAACCTCCTGCCATTGCGATTCCGCTTGGTGAGCTGAGAATAAGGTCATTTTTCAGCAAGAAAAGTGACCATTTTAGTTAAAACTAAAAATGATGAATTCTGGGCCGCATCCGTTCCTGGTGGAAGCCAGCACTTGGATTGCACTGGTTTTTGCTGGCTGAGCCCCAGTATTTCCCAGCTCCAACACAGTCCTTTGTGCCAGCCTTGTGTTGTTCTTGGTATGGGGTTTGTCCCTCATTTCAGCCCCTGAGCTGCTCATGCTGTGTGCATGAGGTGGTTACAGCTCACCCACCAGATCCAGAGCCCAGCCCTGCTCCCTCCATCCCTGTGGCCATTCCTGCAGGCAAATGCAGTGCAGGCTGGAGCTGATGTTGGAGGATTTGTGTGGCAAAGCTGCCACAGCCCTGATCTCTGCCCTGTGCTCTGTGAAGGGAAATCCAGTGAGCATCCTGGGTGCTCATCTCCTCACCTTCAAGAGATCCTTCAAAATCTTTCTCAATAATTAAACAAGGAAGGCCTAAAAATAGCACCGAGATCTACTATATGTGGCAGGATAATTTAAGGGGAGAGAAGGGAACAAAATATCCTCAGTGTCCCAACCTTCCCCCCAGCACCTCGCTGGACTCTGGCTGGGTGCAGGGAGGCTGCTGGGTGTCAGGAGCAAGAGTCTAGTGGCAGGTGGCTGGGATCCCTTTCAAAACAGACTGATTTGTGAATGTTTCATTCCCTGGAAGAGGCTCTTTGGCAGCTTCTTATGCCATGGTGGGTTTTGGAAGGTCACAACAGCCTCAGCTGGGGTCCCAGGCTGCAGCAAGGAAGGCACATGTTTGGGCACCCCTCGTGGATTGGAGGCATCTCCTCCATCACTGGCAGTGGGCACCCCAGATCTACCCAAAATAAGCTGGTGGCACAGTTAACCACCCAGCCCATGGTGCAGAAGCTACCATGAATGTCAGCCCAGGAACAGCCCTTTCAGGCACAGCAGCTGGAACCTTAAATCCCTGCTCTCCTGAGCTCTCGCCTATCTCCAGAGCTCCCAGCATGGAAGTGGGGCTGTGGTGGAGCAGATAAACCCATTATCTGGAAGTGGCTGCTGGAGCCACTGCTTGCAGGAGAGGGGAGGCCCTGAGGTGGGAAGGCTCAGCTGGGATTTGGGTTGTGCCTCACGGTCCTTGGTCCTAAGGTGCTCCTGCTGCTCTGATCTGTGTGGAGAAGCAAAGCAGGACTCAGTGTCAGCAGTGCCAGGGCACTGTGCTGTGAAACAGGGCTGCTGCCACCTCACTGGGAGTCAGTGACAACCATGACTGGGAGCCAGCAGGGATGCTCTGTGATGCTGTGCCAGGGTTAGCCAGGATGGCATAACAGGGTTAGTTGGGCTGCCACAGCAGGGTTAGCTGGGACACTGTGCCAGGGGCGGCCAGGATGCTTCACCAAGGTTAGCTGGGATGCCGTGGCAGGGATAGCCAGGATGCTGTGGCAGAGCTCTCTGAGATGCTGCAACAGGCAGGCCAGGAGATTGCAGCAAGCTCTTCTTGCAGCATAGAGGAGTCCACATGGAAAGGGAGCAGGGCTGAACGCTGGGGGATGCCTGGAAAGAGGAGAAAGTGAGTGGATTAGGAATGGATAGAAGCCTCAGGGACAGAGCAAGGAGGGGAACTGGGGTGCTGCCTCTTGGTCACCTTTTGGGGCACCCCAGGACCTGACCACTCCCCAGACAGGGTACCTGGCTCAGCCTGCCAAAACTGCTCGCAGTGAAAGGCAAACAGCTCAGCCGTGTGTTGCATAACCAGGAAAAAAGGCGTCCTCGGAGCCGAGTGGCTGCCGGCCAACGTTTGGCATTAAAGTGGAGCAGAGGATACCGGGAGGGGAGCACGGATTAGGCGGGGAGGAGACAGGATCAAGTGAGCAACAGCGAGGGCAGCCTGGCTGCAGCCTCACGGAGGGTCATGCTCCCCAGGGCTGTGGCCAGGAGAGATCCAGCCTCCCTTTGTGGTGCAGAGCAGGGTGGCACACAGCTGGATGTGTGGTGCAGAGCCCCGGGCGCCTCCCATCCAAGCCAAGCTTGGGTCAGACCCACAGCAGCAATGCTGCCTTGACTCATGGGTGATAAGGACCTCACCCAGCAGAGGCTTTTTGTGTGCACTCGGCTCAGTTCATGCAGGTTTAACTGGCTGGGCAATGGGGAGGCGCTGGGCCCTTTCACTGGGGCCAGGTGTGTGTGCAGGAATTGCAGACAGTGTCTCAAGGAGGAAGGGATGAAGATGCTCACGTTCAGCACTGAGGTTCTGGCTGCAGAAACCCAGATCTTTGTTTTCTCTGGGCTGCAGAGTGTGGAGCTGCTCTGGATCTCGCACTGATTCAGCAAGACGTGAAGGCTTGTAACTTTTGGGAGTTCCTGGAAATTGAGCTGCTCCCAGTCAGCAGTTACTCCTACACACAGAGATGCACTTGCTTGGGGTGCTGCTGGAGCTCTACCTGCCAGCTGCCACAGCCACCGCCTGCACCAGAACAGGGAGAGCAGAGCTGCAGTTTTCTGCTTGGGAAGAAAAAGGAGAGATCAGGTTAATTTGAAATTGCAAGGTGCTCCAAAGTGTTCCCAGTCTCCATTAGCTGATAAGCTTCATGCTGGGTTTAACCCTCAGAGGTGCTAAAAGAGCCTCCCAGGCTGATAAACCACCAGTAGCAGGAGATGTGTGGTGGGGGTCTGCTGTGCCTTCTCTGCTCCAGGCACTGCTGCTATCCCAGTTGGAAACCTCCAACACAGACCAGCAAAGCTGCCACCAGCTTGGGCTGAGCTAAACCTCAGCTGGGTTTGCTGCCTGCAGAACCACAGAATTACAGACTGGTTTGGGTTGGAAGAGACCTTAAAGTTCATCTTGTTCCACCCCCTGCCATGGGCAGGGACGCCTTCCACTAGTCCAGGTTGTTCCAAGCCTCGTCCAACCTGGCCTTGAAAACACTTTCAGGGATAGGGCAACCACAGCTTCTCTGGGCAACTTGTGCCAGGGCCTCACCATGCTCAGAGGGAAGAATTTCTTCCCAATATCTCATCATCTGGACTCGCTCCAGCAGCTCCACATCCTTCCTATGCTCGAGCCCCAAAGCTGGAGGCAGCACTGCACGTGGGGGTCTCACCAGCACAGAGCAGAGGGGCAGAATTCCCCCCTCACCTGCTGCCCATGCTGTGGGGATAAGTACAGGAGAGCACTGCTTTCCTGGGCTGCCAGCATGTGTTGCCAGCTCACACTGAGCTTGTCACCAACAACCCTAATCCTTCTCTTTGGACATTTCTCACCAGGCTATGGTGGTTATCCCATGGAGCATAAGCCATGGTGAATAGGTCCCTCACTGTCCATGCTACAGAGGGGTGGAGGCAACAGCATGCTGGCAAACAGTCCTGGGCCAGTTCAAGGATGCACTGATGCTTTGCATAGCAGTGAGGTCCACCCCACTGCCCCACAATTTATCAGGTAATTGCCAGGCTGGTCCAAGCCTAACAGCTCTGGTAGCTCAGCTCAAGACAGGATCACCCTCCTATTGCCTCAGTGCTCCAAATGGGGCATCAGGGAGAATGAAAATGATCCATCCCCACAATGAGTTAGGTGCTGGCCTTGGGGATACTTGTGCAGGGCTGCCCTTGCCTGACCCCCACTGAGGCTGGCTGCCTTCCGCAACTTGAGTTCTTTTTATTTCGTTCCCCCTCTCTTGTGGTGGCTCCTGTTTGACAGCTCACCATGATGGTTCCATCTGTCTGCCTATGGAAGCCAAGCATTCCACAGGCTGGCTGCAAGTGCAGCAGTGCCAGTGCTGCCGGAGGCACCAGGCAGGGGCTGGGGATGCTCCAGGGGAGGAGGTTCAGGGCTGCGTTTTGTGCCCTGGGGATCTGAAGGGCATCATGTTTACACTCAGCTTTGCATCAGAATCGGGGTCAGAGCCAGGAATCTCTGCCCCACAAGAGCCTTGCAGTGCCAGTGCTCATGGCACACTGCCCAGACTTCCCGGCCTTGGGTCCAGGATCAGGGCGAATCCCGTTTTAAGGCAAAAGGTTATGGGCGGGAAGGAAGCAATCACAAAGCAAACACCACAGCCTTCTCCAGCCGCACATGGCTCTCGCACAATAAATAGAAGGGAAGGGACAAAAATAGCCCCCCGGGTTGCAGCATGGTCACAGTGAGGAAGCTGGGCTGTGCTTTGGGGTGGGGGGTGTTCTCCTGCCCACCCTGACGCCCTGAGTCATGGGGAAAGGGATGTCCTGCAGTGCTGCAGCCGTCGGACAACATCCTGGAGCAGAAACGACGAGTGGGCTTCATGGAAGGTATTTGAGCCCTTGCAAAACTCACTGCACCCCACACCTGAGCCCTTGAAAAAGTCGCTGCATCCCATGTCCTGGCAGAGCTCTGGTACTTCCCCTGCACGCAAACCCTGTTCCCAGCCCCAGGATCCATTCAAATTGCACCGTAATTCGGGCAGAGGCAAAGCCCAGATGTGAAGGCACAAGGACTGGCTGGGGGCCCGGCAGCCGGGAAAAAAACCCAGGAGTCTGGCGCTGGCTTTGGGAGCGGGGCCGGGGAGCTCGCACATCTAATGCAAGCTGCCTTTCCTGGCTGCCAGAGCTTCTGGTCCCCATTTAGGGTGGGTTGAGAGCACGGCAGGGAGGAGAGGAGAATGCGGGCATGGACCTGGAAGCAAAATGCGTTCATTGCGACGAGAGTGAAAAAACCCCTCATCTCCCTCGAACCTGCGCTGGTCCCCCGGGGGTGAGGTGGGAAGCACCCCTGGGCAGCACCAGCCCCCGGGTGGCATTTGGGTGGGGGGCTGAGCGGGGCAGCCCTCGGTGCACGCCCCGCTGTCGGGGTGCGCAGCTGGAGCGCTCCCAGGGCCCTGCTGCTTTAACCTGCCTCTCCCACGTGCTGTCTGGTTGTGCTGGAGACGGTGACGCAGGCAGGACGTCAATGGACGCTGTGGGAGAATTTAGACTTGGAGAGGAAGGGGGGCAGGGAGGAAGGGAGCGTTTGCAGGAGCGGGGGGCCGGCGGAGTGCGCGGCCGGGGCAGGAGGGACTCCGCACCCAGCCCTGCACAGTCACAGGGAGCAGCTCCGTGTAGCGTTCCCCCCCATCGCCCCGCCCTGCCCCGGGCATATGTTGGGGTCTCTGCCAGCTGCGAGGGCAAATAATCCCCCTGCCGAGCCGGGGTGGGCGGCGGAGGGTGCCGGGGGGGCCACGTGGAGGCGATGCTTCCTCCCCGCCCNCCACCCTTGTCCGCCCGCAGGGTGCTGTGCCCTGGGCACGAGGGGCACGGGAGCTGCGGGAGCCAGGCTGGCAGGGTCACGGGGCTGGCAGGGTCATGGGGCTGGCAGGGTCAGGGGGCTGTCCCTCGGCTCGGGGCGGCAGAGCTGGGATTGACCCTGTGAGTGTGTGTCTGCACAGCTCCACTCCTCTCCCCATCCCCAAAGATGGGCTGCGTGGCCACCAAGGACACCACCCCCACCCAGGGCCAGGGTCTGGCTGATGTGGGGCTGACAGGACCCCCACCCCCTTCCCTCACTTTCAGCTTTGCATCCCAAGGGCATTGGCACTGATGGGAACGAGCTGGCAGTGGCATTTCCTCACCAGCAAGTGATGAGCCACAAACTTTGATTCCTCCCTGCATCCAACTCCAATCTTTAAGAGCCAAACTGATCTCCCCAAAACTGGCATGGGAACTCTGCTCCTGCTTGGCTCAGAAGAAGGAATGGCAGCAGGGAGAGATAGAATGTTGTGGCAAGGAGGGTGGAGATGCTGCTCCATGCACAGGATGCTGCTCTTGGTCTCTTGGCTTTGCCCCCAGCCCCCACCCTGCTCCTCTTGCTGCTCTCGGTGCAGGAAAGGAAGAAATATTTTTCCCACTTTAGGTTTTTGGGTGTCTTTTATGGTTTTATTTTAATAGCCTGAGTGTGTAGGTGGCTGCATATCTCGGAAGACCCAGGAGTCCTGCCTTCTTCCCGCTGGCATAGGGCAAGGGAAAGCAGTTTCCACTGTCAAGATGCTGCTCACCAGCTGTACAGAGCAGCAGACTGGTGTGGGAAGAGAGTTACTCAGCATTTGGTTCCCAAGAGACAAAAAAAAAAAACAACCCCAACAACTCAAACTGACTTTCCAAAATACTTTGAGGTTCATAGTAATGTTCTTGTCTTTGTCTCATAAATATCCTGGGTTGGATCCTTCCCTTGTTTCCATCCTATAACTCACAGAGAGGCACCAGAGTGCGGCTGCTGTGCGTTATCCTGACTATTTTTATTTTTTATTTCTTTGGATACATGATCTCAGTTGATTGGAAAACAAACCCCAGAGAATCCTTGAGGAGAGACTGCAAACAGCTCTTGGTGAGATGACTAATCCCATCTCTATCTAAACCAACATTGTGCTAAAAATAACCCTATTTCTAACAATAAATATAATAAAATAACTAGCTGACAACAAACAGCCCCAAAAAGCCAAACACATTGAAAAGTCCACTAGAAATATGTATTGGGATGGGGGAAGGAGCCAGAAGGAAACTGTGTCACTGAGTCAGAGGGTTGGTGGTGTCCGTGCCACCAGTGATGCTCGGTCGGATCCGGCCTCTCCATCGAGACTGTCTTTACCTCTGGCCCTAACCAAGATTTTTGTGTTTTTGTTTTTTTTGCCGCAGATCAATGTGGGGAAGGTGCAGGGGCTCCTGAGTGAGCCCATCCCAGAGTCACCATCCCTGCTCTCAGCAGCTGCTGTGCTGCTGAGAGCCCTGGAGCAGGACCCCCTCTCCCAGCTCTGGGCTGCAGGTCTGTCACCCCCTGGCCTGCTCTCTGCCCACCAGCCTCCCTGAGCACTGTGCTCACCACACACCTCGAATAATCCGGTTAATTTGCTGCCTACTTTCCATGCACCAGGAGCCTCCCACACCCAGCGTGTTGCAAAACAACCCCCTCAGCTGAGTCACTGGCATGGGGGAACCTCTTCCTGCCCTCCCGGCCTGGGATGGGGCTCAGGACAGAGCTAGCTGTGATGAAGAGTCCCAATGGGAGCACACCCCAGTCCCATCCCGTGTCACCCCAGGCTTTTGGGAAGGGAATTGGGTGTTCTGGATTTGTGTAGTGTGCTGTGCCGTGAGGACTGGCACAACGGGACCGTGTGATGCTGCATCTCTGCATCATCATGCATGAGGCTATGGGCATCTCTGGTTGAAAACACAGTGACCCTACCCCCCTCCACAGCAATTCCCATGTGGCTGGTTTTGTGTTCCAAGGACCCCAGGAGTGCCTGTATTCCCAAGGCTCCAGCTGGATAAGACCCAAAAGGACAGAGACATCCTTTTCTCTGGCCCCCAGTCCCACTTGTGCTGGGACAGTGGCATTGTATGTGATAGAGTTATCACTGAGTATCCCTGTTTTATGGGGCACTGGAGTCCCACTGGACTCTTGCTGACTCCTTGCTGCTGGTATGGGGACCCGTGAAACATCTCCTGAGGAGGCTCTGACCCCTGGCACAAACTTTTTTCTATTGGGATCAGTCCCACACCAGCCTGATTTTTCACTTCTTTGTGTGGCACATGGAAGCCCACCCAGGCCTGCCACGCCACTGCATCCCTGGGAAATCAAAGCCCGTGCCCCATGCTGAGCCCCAGCTGTGCCATACAGCATTCCTTCGGCATTCCTGGTGGTGGGACAACTCATCTGGTCAGGTGCTCGCTGTGCCCCTCGTTGCAAACCTGGAGTGCAGGCGGGAGGTTCGCAGCCCACCAGCCATCGGCTCCATCTACACACCCAGGCTGCAGGAGCCCATGACCAGAATGGCAGCAAGACATGGACAGCACTGGTTTCCCCTCGCCCTAAAAACCAGAGTCCTGCCCCAGTCCACAGCTCCAGACTGTCCTGGCATGGATATTGGAGTTGCTGTTTGACCTGTTGGGTTTCTTGAGGGTAGCAGAGAGCAATTTCTCTGGGTTGCAGCTACTGGAGGAGCTGGCAATGTAGTGCCCCGGCTTAGAGCAGGGCCCGGGAGCTGCAGCCCTGCCACCAAGGAGCACATGGAGCCAGCCCGGCGCTGTGTGCTTGGCCGAGGCCATGGCACTCCAGGAAGGGCCAGGGCAGGGCTAGCAGCCCCAGGAACCTCTGAAGGCCCGGGAGCCCCGAGAATCCCGTGCAGTCGGGATGCTGGAGGCAGGAGCATCCCCTGGCCTGTGTTGGGGCACTATGTGCAGCGTCTTACCAATGAGGGGTCTGTGCTGGTGCTGGACACTGAACCAGGACCTTCCACTGCCTCCAAGCACCAGATCCAGCATCCTGGCAGCACAACTGGGACCTCCACGGGCAGCTGATGCCCTGAGCGTGGCTGTCGGGACACCGTTCTGAGCCCGACACCCTAGGGCAGCTGGGGCAGGACCCCCCGGCCCCCCATCACCCCGGGGGGCTGGGCTGGACCCCCCGCCCACCCCGCTGCGGTGGGGCACCCCCGACAAGGGGCAGGGGGATGGCAGCAGACCCTGCGGGCGGCAGCGGGGAGGTCCCGGCCCCCCCGGCCCCGGTCCCCTCCCGGTGCCCCCGGCCCCGCTCGCTCCGCCATTGGCCGCCCGCGCCGCCGCCGCCCC
>VXAU01000787.1:197363-264213 GCA_013399695.1 Formicarius rufipectus
GGGGGAATGCGGGACATGGGGGATATGCGGGACACTGGGGGGGATGAGGGGCTACGGGGAGATGAGGGACACGGGAGCGATACGGGATATGGGGGGATGCGGGACATGGGGGGGATGCAGGACATTGAGGGGATGCGGGACATTGAGGGGATGTGGTTGTCGGGTGCGACACCCCGAGCTGGGTCCCCGCTGGTGCTGCCGATGGGGTGGGGGCAGCGCTGGGGGTGCCCACCCCGCTCCGGGACAGTGGTCTGCGTCCCCGTGGAACCCCCGCGGTGACAGCCACGAGCCCACCCGTGACACCCCCGAGTGGGACCCGCTGCGGCCTGGCAGGACACAGGGAGGAACAGGGCCCGGCGGCTTTCGGGGGCTGCCCTGCCATGGGCTGATGACACGGGGGGTCGCGGGGGACCCGCCGGTGAAGCTCGAGGTGCCTGTGTGGGCTGCGGTTTGATTGGCAAGGGCAGATTTTGGGAGAGCCGGCGGTAAATCGAGTCCCGGAGCGTCCATGCCTTCCTTGGCCGCACGCCGGCTCCGGAGCCGACAGCTGGGATTGTTGGAGCCGGGGGGGCTCCCTGCTCCGGTCCGGAGTGGGGTGTTGTGGTGCGGGCCGAGCCCCCGGGGGTAAGAGGGGCCAGCGGTGCCGGGGCAGGGATGCGGTGACACGGCATCCGACATCTGCGGTGTTCAGCATCTGTGAAGCCTCTTTGCCCGCTGCTTATCTCTTCCGTGCAGCTCCCAAACCCCTTTGGCTTTGTCATTGGCTTTTATTTTTTTATTTGTTTCCCTTTCCCCCACCTTGCGCAGCAGAGAAGAGCACGGTCAGTGAGACACACGTGTGTGCCTGCACACACAGAGAGCTTTTCCCTCTGCACCCCGAGAGCCCCACGGCAATCCCCCAACTCTGCGTGGCCACCATCTGGGCTGAACCCCTTCCTTCTCATCCTACGCGGCTGTTGGAGCTGCCACGAGGTTTTGGCTGGTGACTCTCCAGTGCTGAAGGCAGGGGTCTGGGCAGGCATGCAGACTGGTGCAAATTCCCCGGGCACTTTGGCTCAGTGCCTCTGTCTGTCCCACTCCCAGGGAAGGCCTGATCTTGGCCCTCCAAAGCTCTTTCTCCCACAGTGCCTGTGGTCACGTGTATATTTTTGGGCTGGCATTGCTCCTCCAAGTTGGGTGTTCTCAAACCACTGTCCCAGGACATCCAGCCTGAATTCTTGCTGCTGACAGGGACAGGGCTGTGCCGACCTCGGTGTGACAGGAACGCTCACCAGGTGAGGCTGTGGGTTTTGGGTGTAGGTGAGGGCTATTCTGACCATGTTCTTTCCTTTCCTGAACCTATTTGGTGCTGGTGGCCCCGGCCTGGGAGTGCTGGGCCTGCCTGTGTCTCTTGGGAACTCAAAGCGAGCTGCCTGCCTTGCCCTCGGGATTGCTGCCATGGGCTCCTGAAGGTCACGGACCTCTGGATGGGCCTCATGGCTTCTCTGTTCCTCCCCCACCACCTTGTCCTTCATCCCCTGCAGTTGTCGTGGCTTTGCCAGGCTGAGGCATCCACACTTGTGCTGGCTCTGAGCAGGTGGCCGATGTCCCCGCAGCAGTGGGGCCGCTGCTCGGGTTTCGGTGCCTCTGCCACGGCAGGGATTTAATGTGCTCGTGTTGAAGGGTCATCAGCTCCTGTGTCAGGTGACCCCGTGCTTCCACTCCTTCCTCAGCTCTCCCCCAGGCACAAAGCAACTTGGGGGCTCCTTGTGCCGAGCGGTCACATCCCTGTGTGTGCCCCATCCCGCTGCGGGGCTCTGGGAACCTTGGGAAGTGCTGACTTTGTCAGCCGGTGACCTTGGGCATGTCCCTTTGCTTCCCCATGCTTTGGTGTTGCTCTCGGAGGGGGATGGTGGTTGATGGGTTTAATTCTCCCCTCCTCACTGCTGTGGGGGCCTTGGCTCTGCTTGGGAAGTGCAACTGCGGAGCTGGAAAGGGCTGTTGCTATTTCGTGCTGTCCCCGAGTGGGCAGGGCGGAGGCATGGACGGTGCTGGAGTCACCCAGGGTGGATTTTTCCCAGGCTGCCAAGTGAAACAAGTGGGGTCTGAGTCTCATTTAATGCTGCAACCCTTTACTGAGGCTCTGGCAACGTAAAGGAGCCTAAATATGGTCATAAACCACATCCACTTCAAGGTCCCTCTGTGCTGCCAGGGCAGCCTCACGGCAGCTTTTGTGCAAGGGAGAACAAAGCTGAAAGTGTTGGATGAAAAGTACGGGAGTGGGACCCTACTGCTGCCTGACAGGGAGGTGTCAGTGCTGGTGGAGACCCTGTCTCCTGGAGAAAGGATGGGCATGAGGATGGGGAGAGATGCTGCCTGGCTCACCCTGAAGGAACAGGAGGGCTTGGACCAGGTGAGGAGGGCTTAGCTATGGGCTCCTTCACTGGGACCTTGGATGAGTTGTTTAAATTTAAAAAAACCTCTGTGGTGAGGTGCAGAAATTGCTTTTCCCTCTTCTTTCCCAGGTGGAGTGCTTCCCAGGGTCAGGTTGGCATTGCTCAGGGCATGATGGGAGGGACCTACCAATGGGTGCTGCATGACATCCCTCCTATGTGATGGATTGTAGGGCCAGGGCTGTTTTGGGAACAGAGGGGATGGAGGGGAGGGATGTGCATCACTGGCATCAACTCTGTTACTCTGGACCACAGCTGCCTCACCAGCTGCCCCCAACAGCCCAGTGCTGGTGAGCTGCTATGCAGAGCCACGGTGGTGTGAGCCGTCCTGGAAGGTGGTGCCTGAGGCTTGGGAAGTGAGCAGGCAGCATCCCGTTTAAATCCCGTTAATACCTAGGAGTGCACACGGGGATGGCCCAAACCACGGTGAGCTGCATGGGCAGTGGCAGGGCTGCCTTGCTGATGCCATGTCGATGCCGTGCCGGACTTCCCCATCTGCAGGCAGAGCTAAAAATATCCCCCTGCCTCGCCCTGCTGCCGTCCCATCTGTTCGGAGGGCAGACTCCTCAGGCCAGGGACTCTTTCTTATTTTCATCACTATTTTGGCAGTTCCTGGAGGCTGAGCCGTCCCGAGTTCAGAGGTGACTCTATTGTAGATGACAGTCCTGCCCCCGGGAAGGTTCGGCTCTGCTGCTGAGCCCTGTGTGGTGAGCAGAAAGCAAGTGAGTCAGAGGAGGAGGAGGAAGGCTGGGGAGGCACGGAAACCCGCGGCCGTGGCAGTGCCACAGGGTGGGCACCAGGTGACCCCAGCCTTGCTCACCCTCCCTGTGCTGGAAAGACTGAGGGGCATCACCCCCTGCCTCCCACCATGCTGTCTGTGACTTTACCAGCTGATGCACCTCTCAGGGAGTTGGTTTGGTTTTTTCCTTTCCTTTTTTGCTCTAATTAGAAAAGCTTTCAATAAAAAGCTGAAATTTGTTAATCACTTTGATCAGAGCTTAGGCAGTGCTGAAGACCTCTAGGTTTTTCCCTCTGCCTGTGTGAGCAGCAGTTTGCTTTTGCTTTCAAGATGGATCTCTCCGTCTGCCTGCCAGCAGCTCTGCCTCCCCGGATCTGTCGGTTTGCATCTCACACTCCACTTTGCTTTGCTTGTGATTCTTCTTTCATTTTTTCTTTCCTCCACTCTTGGTGCCTCCCTACTGTAGCTCCCCACTGCTTACAAAACAGAGAAGATCCTGCATACTTTAAAAAATCCCCCAAATAATGCCCACGTGGGGCAAGGGTTTGTTCAATACCTCGCAGATCAATTTGGAGTGATTTATTTTGGGGGGGTGAGCTCTACGTTTGCTTTCTCTTAAATAGGGGCTAAAAAGGTGGAAATTCAGGACCACTGAGCTGCACTGGGAGAGTTTTTGGGGAAACTCGGCCTGTTTTCGTGGGAGTCACACTGAGCCTGGGCGACTCAGCAGCTGCTCCCCGATTCCCTGCCTGCTTTCCCGAGCTATAGGTGAGCTCTGTATGAAGGGGGGTGATGAGATGAGGTGGTGTGTGATGGTGGTGGGGCTTCTCAGTGCCACCTTCCTTGTCACCTGGAGCGGTCTGGTTGCAGTAAGATGTCCCAGTTGTGGTTGAGTGCTGAGCTGCCAAAGCAGCTGCCGTGGCCTGTTCCCAATTCTGGGTGCTGTTGTGGTGCCCAGTGGGACTTTGAACAGCTTTGTGTTCCCTGGGGGAGTGGGCACACAGCGCTGCTGCTCCCTTGCTGCCGAAAGGGAAGCCCGAATCGGCAGGAGTGGTGCCGGGCGGGTGTCGTGGTGCAGACGAGCTGGAAGGGCAGGATGGTGCCGGTGCCGGGATGTGTCAGGTTCTGGCCACCACCCAGGAGTCACCGTGGTGTCCCATCCTGAAGCAGCTGGACCAGACCATGCTGGGGCTGCACATTTCTCTCCGTGACGAGCAGGACACGTATGATTTCCCAACGTGCAATTAGCTGCTGGTTTTCCCGGAGGCGGCGCACGGCTGTGCCTGTGGCTGTGTGTGGAGGGGGTCGGCAGCACCCATGGCCCCGATCATCCTCGCTTTAATTGATCAGTGTTAATTGGAATCCAGAGGAGGGGAGCTGAGGCCCTGCCATCTGTGCTGGCCGTGCCCTGACGCCTGGGTCCTGCTGGTGTGGCAGCTCAAGGTCAAAGCCGTGCCGGGTGGCTTTGGGCTGCTGCTCCCACCTCCTGTCCTGAGTCAGTGGGGCTTGGGTTGGAAAGGGGGTAATTAAGTGACCTATTTCTGGGCAGGGAGGAAGAGAAGGAGGAGGAATCGTTTCTCTTTCCAGAGCTTCAAACAGTTTCCAGCAAGTGTCCGGCACAAACCCAAAACCGCTTCCAGGAGGAGCTGCCTCAGTCGCCCCCCAGCTGGGGGCTTGGGGTCCGGGTGGGGGGCTGTGGGGAAGGGTGACCTCCCCCTGCAGCACTGCTGCCGCATCAGCCTTCCTTTTTGGAAGGAGGCAGTGCAAATCCATAGCTCCTGAATTTTTTTCTTCCAGCCTCAAAAATTAATAACAGGATTTGGGAGGCAGCACCTGCCTGCGGGGCTGGGTCCCCAGCCTGAGCCCTCCAGGGCTGCCAACCATCATCCTAGAATTTTTAGTAGGATTCCTCCTCCTCCTTTTGCAAGAGGGGAGATTATCAGCCTCGCCTGCGTGGTGGATCCTGCTGCCCTGGGGGTGCTGGGGCCGTCGGCACAGGGGTACCTGCTCCGGGGTACACGGTGGAGCTTTGGATGGAAGGTGCTATTGATGGACATAAGCAGTGCTTATAAATAGCCCTGCTTGAAAGTTTTCATCCTCCATTTTAAATTGAAGTGCCTTTTGGAACAAAGTGACTTTCCTCCATCCTTTTGGAAAGCATCGTTTTGGTTTTTTTTCCCCTTATTTGGATGATTAAATTTTTCTTTTTACTTTAAATGTTTTCCTTTCCAATTATTGTAAGACTTCAGGGAAAAAATGCTAGGTGCCATGTTCAGGAACACATTCCATGTTGTGCACGTGGGGAAAGTATGTGGGATCAGATTCGGTTGGTTTGATTTTTCCTCAGAAAAGAAGTTGAGAATCGAAAATGTTCAGGGTGTCAGCGAGAATTTTCTGTTAAAGCTGACAAAATTTGGGGAGGCTGAAAAAAATGGAGTTTGCGTAAAACCTGCTGCATCAAGCATAAGAAAAAAAAATAAACAAGTTGGATGAAGAACTTCAGTTTAGTGTAAAACTGGCAATGTTTCTGGATTTCTGTCTGGAATTTTTCAGTTGTAAAACCTGAAATCCTCCCCCACCCCGAGCAGTAACCTTGAGACACAGTGCCGGAGCAGGAGTTTCCACTGGCAGGGAAGAGAAAAATTAAAATAAAGAATGTGGACAAATTATTTTGACCGGCCAGGCTTTTTTCTTTTTTTTTTTTTTTTCTTCTGCAAGGGCAGTCACTGAGACCATCCTGCCCCCGGGCTGCTGTGGTCAGTGCTGGGAGCAGGAGATAAACCAGCGTGATGCAGAGCTGGGGCAGGGAATGGCTGGGATTGGGTTCCAGGCACAGGTGCTCCTGGGCCATCGTGGCATCTGTGGGAGAGGACCTTCTGCAGGCTCGAGACTGCTAAGAAATTCATGTTTTTCACCAATTTGGGCGGTCCAGAGGCAGAGAAGGGCCATGTGTTTGTGTAACCATAGAGGGGGGCTGAGCTGCTGTGAGCTGTCTAAATATCATGATAAATATCCGTGTGGAGATGGTACCCACAGGCTTTTCCACTGTCATGAGTGCAAGCTCCCTTTCTTGGGAGGAACAGCCTGTCTTCTCTGAGTGTCGGTGGTTGGGAATGGTGTCCATGCCCGGGGTGTGGTGTCCAGTGGCAAACGCGACACCTCCTCTGGGATGGGCCCCTGGTGCTGGTCGACTGCGCAGGTTAGAGTGGCTGAAGAACCCAGACCTTGTTAAAATCCTAACACTCACTGCTGGAGCCTGGCTCTGCCACCAGCACCCTGTCCCTGCCAGACACTGTGGGAGAATTTTTGCCCTTTAAAATTCCATGGCAGGGAGCTCTGACTTTGGCTCTGCTGTTGAACATGGAGCCTGGTATGCGGCACTCAGGCCAGTTCAGAACTTGCTGGAAAAACCATAGGGGAAAGCAAAGCATTTGCGTGTGTCGCTGAGCATCTGCTTCGGCGCTTGCACCACCAGGGAGGTCGTGGCAGAGGCGAGGAGGTGCCTTCAGGCACAGTTATCACAGCCTCGTGGAATGCTTTGGGTTGGAAGGGACCGTAAAGGTCATTTCAATCCAGCCCTCAGGTTTATCCCAGGGGATAAATGACATGTTCCCTGGATATGTGTCTCTGCCCTTAGGAAAACCCTGTGATAGCAGCAAATTTATTTCAATAACTGATATGGAGCAGAAGGGTTGGGTGAAGGGAGGGCTTGCTCGGACATGGGCTTAGGGCAGGTTTCCATCTGGTATTCCAATGGGGAGCAGCACTTGGGATCTCGTGGTCAGTGTGTGCATGCCAGGCTTTCCTCCAAGAGCATGGACCAGGGAGGGCTCGGGGCTGTGGGTTGGGATGCAGCTGGAGTCAGGCCTCGTCTCCAGCCTTTCTTGGTTGATGCTTTCCCGGAGAGCTCCACGTGCTGCCGGACACTTTGCTTTGCATGACTTGGGAGGACTCGATGCCCCATCTTCAGTGTTTTAAGCGCAGGGATCAATCATGTATCCATCCTCAACCTTCCCTGACTCGGCACGACCGTCCTTCCCACACGCCGGCAACGAGCTGCTGGGAAAACTAGCACCTCTCGGCTCGCTCGTTCAAAAATATCCCCGGCCCCGCGCCGATGGCGCTGCCAAGACGGGGAGCGGGGCTGGCGCTACCTCTTTGCAGAAATCTGTCGCCTCACTCGGCGGTGGGGAGGCCGGGAGGGAGCTGGGAGGGAGCTGGGAGGAAGGCTGGGAGCCGCAGAGAGCCGAGCCCCAGCGCTTTCTAAAATAGAAGCAGAACAAATGGTTGGAGCAGGATGCTGGTGGCAAAGGCGGCCAAGGCTCTTCCCGCGGCAGCTGGTGGCTGCTTCTTACTTCTCTTTCAATCCTCTCCCCAGAGCTGGCGTTTCCTTGTGGGGGGGAGAGGTGAACATCTGGCTCTTGGGGTGGCCTGGGGCACAGCAGTGCCATTTGGGGTTTGGTGTGACCCCCTGGATTTTTTGAATGGTCGAGCTTTGAGCGAGCTGCGAGGATGATGTGACAGGAGGCGGTTTGGTCAGTGCGTGCCACTGCTATGAGATAAGGAGGAGACGAGTTGGGTGGTGCCAGTTCCCGAAGGGACTTTGTCCCAAAACAGTGACACAGGTGCCAGGTTGAGCTGTGGGCACGACGCAGGCAGCGGGTGCTGACCTGGTGTGTCGGACGGCTGAGCACGGATCTCGGTGTGTCCTGCCTGCTCCCATGGGAGGGGTCACAGCAGGGTGAGTTTCTGGTTGCTCCTGGGGTCCCCAGGATTCTTGGGTGTCACATTCGGGCCGCCTTCTCCCTCCTCCGAAGGAGTGCTGCTGGGGAAAGGCCAAGGGCTGGATTCCTCACCTCCGTGCTCCCCTGCCGACGCTGCTCCCGAGGGGTCGAAGCTGCCTGCCCCTCTCTGGCCACTGGCACCCAGAAGAGGAAAAGGTGAACCCTCTGTCCTAGCAAATCAATAGAGTCTAGAAAAAACCTGTGAATTGCCCTCAAGTCTTGGAGAGCTTTAGGGTCAGATGTGAGTGCTTATTTTAGTGAGCAGGATTTCATGGCTGCCTTTGCACCAGAGAGGGCTGCTCCGGCTGGACAAGGTGGAAGTGGAAAGGTCGGGAAGATGTTCTTGCCTTGTCCTTTCCAGCGGAGAAGACGAGCCACAGCGAGCTTCGCATCTGCTTGGGTGACCTTCAGAGTCTTTGCTTGGTGAGGGAGGCTGCTTTGCATGCCCTGTCCCTACCGAGCATCGGGGTCTTTTTGTTATGCAAATGCAGCTTTGGTTTTAGCTTCTCAGAGATAAATACCTTTGAGGCTAAATCTGGAGCTTGGGGCAGTGCTGAAAGCGCCCTGGTGGCCCAAGGGCTGACAGGTTAGATGCTGAAGGTGGCGGTTTGAGGTTTTGGCTCCCCTTTGGGCATGGAAACAAAACACACTCACTGTTTTCCCCCTGGGGTTATACAAGATTTTTTTGCAGTGAGGACCACTGCAAGCCCTGCTGGGGGTTCCTTGGCACCCACTGCCCCACGCCTGGATTTGTGCTTTTGCAATGATGCGCTGTGGGATTTTTTAAGCATTTAGAGCTCAGGAGAACCTTTTGTCTCAGTGTTACACTGCCTTCCGAGGATCACCACTGAGCTGTTCCCAGGCACTGCGGCTCCAGCGCAGGGCTGATGGTGATGTCCCCGTGCTCCTCGATGCCAGCCACACGGGTTTTGCCATTGGAGTCTTTCTCCCGCCCCTCAGAGAGAGGCTGAGGGGTGCAGGCTGCACAGCCGGATCAGTGCCGGGTGCTGTACCGGGTGCTGTACAGGGTGCCACTGGACTGGAGCCTTTTCTTCGCCTCCCCGCTCATGTGTGGGCGAGCGTGGTGTGAGCCTGGCGTCCCCCGGGGCTCTCTGGCTTCCTTTGGGACCCCACGAGCCCCTGGCAGCCTGTCTCCCTCCTGATGGGGGTCACAGGCTGTTGGACTGGGTTTGGGCAGAGGTGTTTGTGTATGATCTTATTTTTGTTTGTGTGTCTTTCGGAAATTCTTCGTCACGGCGGGTGCCGGTTCAGTGCCCAGCGATGGGGCGAGAGGGGGGTTGGAAACACGGCTGAAACTGGTTTAGCTTCTGCTCATGCAATTTTGCTATTTCTGTGTCACTGGCCCAGAGGCCCCTGGGATTTGTTGGGGGCTGAAACCCTCAGGTTCCAAGTTCATCCCTTCTATGGGGTGACACCCACCAGCCTGCAAACTCGTTGTCATCAGCCCAAGGGCTCTCTGGGGCTGGACCATGATAGTGTGATGCCAAGAGCACCCAGACGTACCTCATGGCCTTGCAAAAACATAGGATGGTGGTGGGTTTTATTTCGATCGGGAGATGGACAGGAACTCAGGGTCTCCCCCATTCTGCTGACGATGGGATGTCACCAGGACCTGCTGTGGGCAGAGCAGGACAGAAAGGAAAGGTGGTGGGAAATAAAAGTGAAAAGGGGAGGGGAGCTCTTTTAGAGCTGCTGATTTGCAAAGTAGATTGGTTTCAGCACCGGCTGGGTGCTGAGCTGTGGTAGGGAGGGCTAAAGCCATCCCGGAATAGGGTGTTCCTGCTTGGGGTTGCCTCAGTGTCCTCAAGGTCTGCTAAAGATTTAGGACTTGTCACTTTGTCCTGGCAGGGTGGCAACCTGCATCCCCCCAAACCCTGCAGGGTCTGGAGCATCCATGCCTCAGGAAGCTGCTGCCCAGACAGTGCCCCAAGTGGATACTCTGGCCCAGGGATAAGAACAAATCCCCATTCCAGGGAAAAGAAGGCTCAAGGAGAGACTGTGGGGCCCTTTTCAGTTCCTAAAGGGGCTCCAAGAGAGCTGGAGAGGGACTTTGAACAAGGACCTGGAATGACAGCACAAGAGGGAATGACTTCCCACTGCCAGAGTGCAGGGTTAGATGGGATATTGGGAAGAAATTCCTGGCTGTGAGGGTGGCAAGGCCCTGGCATACGTTGCCCAGAGAGGCTGTGACTGCCCTATCCTTGAAAATGTTCATGTGTTGGGTGGGGCTTGGAGCAACCTGGTCTAGGGGAAGGTGTCTATCCATGGCAGGGAGGTGGAGTGAGATGAGCTTTGTGGTCCCTTCCAACCCAAATCATTCCATGGTTCTATGATTCCCTGCATCCCTCCAACTGTGGCACAGCCCCACTCCTACAGCTTCTGTTGCCCCAGACAAGGTGCTGCCTTGGTTCTTTCTTTTTTTTAAATTCTTTTCCCCTAAATGCATTACCAGTGCAGTTCGTCCGTGTTTCCACCACCTTCTCCCTCCTGTTCTCACACTGAAGTCTATAATGCTGAAATTATAGCATCCCCCTCGTCGCCATGGCAACACGCAGGGATGTATTTGAAAAAAAAAAAAAAAAAGGACCAGAAGCCCTCCAAGGATTATGACTTCAGTGAGGGATCAGGCTGGAGGGGAATGTGGGTCACGGCTGGAGCAGGCTTTTCTTCCAGCCTGTCTTCAGTAATTCCCCTCACAGTGCCCGAGGCCGTGTCAGGCAGGGCAGAGCCACCGCTGGCACCCACGGGTGGCCCGGGGGGTCCAGCTGCCCCAGGAGGTGCTGCCTTCCCTCTGTGTGAGATCACTCATTGCCTGAGTACACTCTGGGAAAGCACATCCTCTGGGGCCTCAGTATTCCCACCCAAAATCCAGGCTTTTAACCAAAACTCTTGATTCCCAAGTGTGTGGTGCCTGCAGGAGTGCCAGAGCCTCGTTCCCCTTCCACCCCACTTTGTGCAGTTCAAGTTTTCTCTCTCATCCCCCAAAATAAACAGGACTTTTTTTTAATATATAATTTTTTTCTCCTCTTCTTTTTAGTTTTTTCCTCCCTTTTTCCACACCCCCAGAGCCGCTGTTGCTGGTGGCAGGGAGCCCAGACTCCGTAGGAACTCAGAAATGCTGCAGATCCAAGCCCTGGCTGCCCTCTCGGTTTTGCAATCCTTTGGAGTGGTGATGGGGGGTGGGGGGTGGGAGAGAGAGAAGGAATAAAATAGGAGGGGATTTTTTTTTTTCTTTATTAGAGATTTATAGACTTTCCCACCAGTGGGGACAAGGAGCTGGAGCTGAACATCCAATTTCCTACAGTAAGTTTCCAACACTGCTCCTCTCCGGCCTCTGTGAAATCCTCTGCGGCCTTGCCTACGGTGGGTTGGGTTGGTTGAACTTTTGGAAAATCGTTGGAGATGCTGCTGGGGGGTTGTCAGGACGAGGGCTGCCGGCGTAGGAATGGTGGTGTGGCTCCGTGGGCTGGCACCTCCCACGGGTTAGGTGATGCTAAGGGCCGGGAAAAATCAGCTCAGGTGGGTTTTTTGGGATGTTAAAGCCTGCTTTCTACCTGTTTTTTGGTTGCATGCAAACCCTTCGACTCGGGCTTCCCCGTGGTGTTGCGGCAGCGCTCGTGGCTGCCGGTCCCTCTGGCTTGACAGACTCGGTGCTGGGGCCGCTGAAGCTGCTGGGGCACCTTCCCTGCTGTCCTCATCCCCCTCAGCCCTTTGGCCTCTTGAGGTTCGTGGTGCATTTATTTTTAGGTAATTGCAGCGTCCGGGCACTGGAGTGGCCAGTCAGTACCACGCAGCCGGACAAGGGAGGGGTTTGTTGGCCAGTGTATTTTAAGCAGTTGGTTTCATATAGGCGAGAGCCTGGCAAGGTTCTTGTGCTGGTGTGGAGGGGCCTGGCCGATGCCATGGTGGCTCCTGCCCTCACATATGCCACTTTACCTGTGCCACTTTACCCTGTGAGGATTTAGCTCCTGACTCTGCTCTGTCCCTTCACGCAGGATCTGACCCTCATCTAGTGCTCCCAGTGGGGGAAAAATTCCTCCCTTGAGCTGTGCCTGTATGAGATCTGAGTGCTGGCAGCTCTGCTCCTGGTGTCCAGTGATTAATGGGATTAAATTGGTGCCCCTAGTGAGGGTTTTTTATTTTGCATCTGGTTTTCTCAAGACTTTTTAAGCGGGGGGAGACTGGGGCCGTGTCGCGCTGAGATCTGATTAGATAAGGGAGAGCTGCCTGTGAACAAAATTCCTACCGGATAATTATTTATACCTCCATGTGCGTCACTAATAAACATCTGGATCTGCTCCAAACATCTTCATTTGATTTGTTTTGTAGTCTCTCAACAGGGATGTTTCTCAGCTCCCCACCTCCCTCTCGCTGTGTGGCTTTTGAGGACTTGGTTGAAATGAAGGGTGGGCTTTGAGCAGTCACCCCACTGCCCATGGGACAAGCCCATCCCCTGGTGCCAGCCTTACTCATCCATTCCCCTGCCTGGGTTTACCACTCTTGGTTTAGCAAATTCCCACTCCTAGATTCCTGTGATGGGGTGACGGTCACATAGCCCTTTCTTGGGAGGAGAAAATTTGTGGTGTTGGTGGTTGCAGAAAAAAATACGAGTGGCCAAAACAACCCAAAAAGCAACCCCAGATGTGTTGTTTTCTATTTTAAACATTCTCGTTTGATTTGGGGGCGAACCAGACTCCTGACCTTTCAGAGCGCGTGGGGCTGGCAGTCACGCTGAGCTCTCCGAGGCCAGGGCTGACTTCTTGCTCTGTTTGTGTAGAGCCAAGAAATTACTATTAATAACTTTCCCTGAATGAGAGTTGAGTACCTGCTTCCCTGGGGCTCCTTGGAAGGCTCCGGCGGATAACATCCACAGTCATTATGAACAGGACCGAGAGCATCGCGCGCAGCTGGGATGCAGATGGGAAGGGACTGGTGTGGGAGGGAAGAGATGAAGGAAGCCTCTGGCTCTCTGTGAAGTGCCTCAGGCAGGGCTTGCAGGCGCCACGAGCCATTTTTTTGGTGTGTTCCTCCATCGTCTTTGCAGCCCCGGCCTCTCTTTGCACAAATGCAATGGAAAAAGCATCCCGAGTCACTGGAGTTGGCAGCAAATGCCAGCTCCCACCCTGTTGGCTGTAACCCGGGTCTCACCTCTGCTGGGCTCTCAGGAAAAAATTAAATAAATAAGAAAGTTTCAGTGCACCCAGCCTTAATCTCTTTAAACTGTATTTTGCTAATCCTTCATTAGGATCTCATTGTGAGCTTGTTATCCCGTTAGGGCTGAGCCGTGTGCGGCGGCGCCCACGGAGCTGGGTGAGACGGGGCTGTGTCAGCCCTGCCGAGGCCACGTGCTCTGCCAGGACATGCCAGCAGTGCCAGGTGAAGGGGTCTCTCTGCCTGTGGGGATGGGTCCTGACCCTCAAACCCACTGCTGCAGAGGAGTGGGTGCTCGGCAGGCACCAAGTGCTGGCAATCCCAGGGTCTTTGGTGTGGACTGTAGGGATGCCATTTCTCTTCATTTTCCCTTCCACCCCTGGATGTGCCCACCTGGGGTGTTAGAGCTGGGGACGGGGTTGTCATGCAAAAAGTGCTGGTTTTGGTTTTCGCCAAGGCTTGATTGGCCTTGGGAGCGTTTCTAGGAGCCTCTGCTGCGATGGGGCCAGGTGCTAAAGGTGAGGTTGTAGCCAGAGTTGTCTCGGAGCTGGTGGGATCTGACCCTGAGGAGGAGATGGGTATGCTCAGTGCACACCAAACCCCCTTCCCACTGCCACAGGTTCCTTAAAAAAGGGCATTATTTTGACCCAGCTTGCACGAGCAGATTCCTTCCCTTGGTGAGTGGCTGCTTTCCTGCTGGGAGGCTGAGCTGGTTCCCTGCTCGCCCATCCTGGGCTGGCACGGCCCCCTCTGCCTCACCCAACCTTGACACCCTCCCCTCCACACGGGGACCTTCTCAGAGTGACTGGCAGTGGCAACAGCTCTGCAGCACCCAGAGGGTCGGGATACCTGCAAACCATGTTTCTTGGAAGTTTTTGGAGGAGGAGAGAAGCCTTGCACGAGGCTAAAGCCAGAGAAGTGGGAAGTCCATCCCACTGGGGAGTGGAGCAGGGCCGAGCCTCGCAGGCTGTGATGTGCGAGAGCAGGAGATGGTCTGCAGAGCGGGTGCAGAAAGCAAAACAAACCCCACACACCCACACGTTCCCACATGCGCAGGCACACACGGCAGAGCAGGCAGGGAGCGGATCCGCCGGCAGCCGGAGCCGAGACTCAGTTGGGTTTGGTGGAAAATGAAAACCACTGCGGCAAGCAAAAGGGTTCCTGGCTTTTCTTTTTCCTCCCTGAAGACAACAATAGGTGGGATTTTTACCTTCCCTGGGTTTTGTTTTGTGCAGAAACGTGGCTCTGAAGAGGAGCTTGGTAGCTAAATGAGTTGCTGCCTGTTTTGTGGTTTCCTGCCCAGCTTCCTCCTGCTGGAAGGTCTCGTGGGCACGTGTGTCTCCGTGTCCTTGTCCACTTCTGCAGCGGGTCAGGAGGGGGAGGTGGCTCCTGTGACATTGCCCAGCAAGTGACAGTGAACTCAGCTCTAAGCCTGCACATGGCTTTGTCCGAGAGCCTTGGCTAGAGTTTGAATTAATGCACACTTATTTGTCTCTGTGTTGGGGACCAGGTCTGCAGGTTGAGCTTTTGGGCAGTGCCAGGGCATGAGGGCATGGTGAGGGACTTGTGGCATCACTCAGCTATGGGAGGTGGGGTCTCCATAGGGAACCCAGGCTCAGATTCCCAGTGTAGGACTGAGCCACCCTGGTTCTTGCCATGATTATTCCTTCAAATGGGTCAGTGCTGTGCTGGTGCTCGACCTGTGCCAGGGCAGTGGTGGTTGTACTCCCCACGAGGGGCTTCCCTTCTACACCAGAGCACGTAGGAATTGGGGAGTGTTGTGAGCTGAGATTTATGCTGGCTTTTATCCTCCCGGAAAAGGGGGATAGTGATGTCCAGGAGCACCATATCCCTGCTCTTCGCTCTCCTGCCCTGGGTTTCACAACCCTTTGGGGTGCTTCTGCCGTGGGCTTGGTTGGGGCCGTGCCACCCCACTCCCTGCTGCTGGGAAGGTAGAGCTTTTTCAAAGGCCTCTCTCCCCTTTTCCTGTGCCTATAATTAGCCCTGGCTCCCCGCCACCATATACTGTATGATCCTGGAAAGAGGTCATGGCTTTGCTGAAATTCTTGGGAACAGAGCTGCCTTTGCAGCTGGGAAAGCGGTGCAATTTCCAAGCAGATAAGAAATAGGGCAAATGCAACTCTGTTCACTGCTGTAATTTATGGGCTCTGGGAATGGCATCTGATGGCCTCCTCCCTGCTCTGGCTCTCCATGTGCTTGGGGCAATGGATGAGTTTGTCTAGGTTGGTAAAGAGGTTCCAACCAGCTCCCAGCTCCAGTGTGCTGTGAGACACTGTGCTGGTGGTGGGGGGTGAGAAGACCCCTGTCTTCTCCTGGACTGCTGGGTCGGGTTTTCCCCTTCTATTGGATCCTGTCAAAGTCTTACCCCAGGTTGGAGAAGGAAGCAAACACATTATTGGGTGTTTGTGCTTCTTTCCACTCTTAAAACTTGCCATTTTTATGCATTTCCTGGGAGCAGGACTCCCTTTGCAGCAGGAAAAGCATCATCTTGATGACCTTGAAGGTCTTTTCCGACTGAAATGATTCTACAGTTCTGTGATTCCATGACCTCTGGGCAGATGACAAATAGGATTCAGCTTTTTTCCCAAGAAGGGGCAAAGCCCACGGGAGCAGAGGGGTCTGTGGGGTCTGCAGAGGGTTTTCCTGCCTCTGAACCCTTCTGTGCAAGCTGGTGAAAAACTCAAAGTGAAAAGAGTATTTTGAAAAGAGAAAACTCCCCTCTTCAGAAAATGTAAACAAAAACACAGCAAAATCCCCTGTTCAGAAGTTTTCCAAAGCTCTCCTATTGTTTCTCTGCCTCTTTACAGTCATTCTGAGTAAAAGCCAGGATAAATCCACCCAAAAAGGACAGGAATGGAGAGCAAGGGCTTGAGCTGCCATCCCCGCCTGGACTCTGCACGTGCCATATGCCCCCAGCAGCATCCCACTGCCGAGCTGATCGTCCCTTTCCAAAGCAGAGATTAGCTAAAAAATACACGAGATTAAAAAGCAAAACACTTTCCATTTGTTGTAATTGGCTCCTGGGCCAGCAAGCTGCTTCTCTTCCCTTCCTGTCCTTCTACATCTGAGGGCTCTGATTTTTGCTTTATCTGACAGAACTGAGGGGTCTTGAGGGGAAGAAGCACTGAGGACGCCGAGGTCTGTGGGGCCACTGCTGGGTCCCTTTTTGTTGCACCAAGAGTTTTTCTGGTGACTGCAAGACTTGATAAACTCTTTGTTTTTATATTTGCTGGTGCCAGTGTGTTCAAATAGGGGTTTGGGGTTTTTGCAAGGGTCATTGGTGTAGATCCATTGGAGGGAGGTGATGCTTGTACCGGCCATAGAACTTTCATTATCCCACAGGAGACTGAGTCACAGGACAGTTTCCTATGGATTCGTGCTGCTCAGTTGACTGATTAACCACATTACACAGAAATCTTCTTTTTTCTCTGTAGGTGCCTATAAACCCCTTTCTGCTTTACGTGGGGGGCGGTGTAGGAGTTGCTGACGACGGCACTGAATGTGCAAGTGTTTCTCTGCACCTCACCAGGGAGAAATATTTTAATCTTTTTTTTACATTTTCTTTTTTCCTCTTTTTTTTCGAAAAAAAAAAAAAAAAAAAGTGAAGCTGAAGTTTGGGAAGTGGGCGTCCTCCCCACAGAGATTCACTGAGGATGCCAGGGGGCTTGGGGCTTGAACCAGGAAATTTGGGTAGCCCCAAAGATGGTTGTAGTGTCTGGCTTGGGGTTTTCTCCTGCTGGGTTTTTGGAAGTGTCTGAGTGGCAGAGTTTCACTCCGTGGGGATGTGACTCCTGCTTTTCTGGATGCAGCCTCAGCTTTGCAGCTGGTGAGGAGTGATGCTTGGCTGCTGGACCCGAAGAGTTTTGCACGGGGTCAGGGTTTGCACACCGGATGGGGAATGAACCCTGTTTTTGCTTCCCAGGGCTGAGCAGCCCTGGCTCTGGCTCAGGTCACACCTGTGCCAGGTGGTTTTCCAGCCCCTTGCAGCGGGTTTGTCTGGTGAGTGCTGGTGTCAGTGGTTGGCACTGGTGGGCAGGGTGCTGGAGCAGGGCCAGCAGGGGCTGTCGAAGGGTGTTGTGACCTGGCAGGCAACAGCAACCCTTGCCATGGCCAGCTCCTCGGAGGACACAGCAGAAAGGCTGTGGTACAACCCAGAAATAGGTGTGAGTCTCCCAGGCGCCTGCGTTTGACCACGGAGCCACATCCCCTCCACACCAGGAGCAACCTTTTCTTTCTTGTTTGCAAGTCGCCTTATAAGCAGGTTTAAAGAAAGCTCTTGGATTCCAGCAGGGGTGATGGAGCTGTGCTGGGATCTGTCCCCCTTCCCAGGGTGAGGGACAGCAGTGAGGGGCAGGTGGATGTTTGCCTTATCTCCCTTCCTTGTGAGTGCCCACCTCCTCCCTCTGCCTTTGTAATGGTGTTGGCATGGAGTGTGGGAGGGCTGGCTGGCAGTCCACCCTGGGACAGCTCTCTGCCACCCCAGCATGTCACCCCGTCACAGCCGGGAGGTGACTGAGGACCTGCCACCATGTGTCAGAACGGGGAGATGGATGGGCTGGAGGTTTTGTACGTGGACGATGGTGTTTGTTTGGTTTCCATGGGGAGAGGCCAAGCGTGGTGGCCAGTGGCAGCCTGAACTGCCTGGGGGTCCTGTGGCGATGAGGAACGTCCTGGGGCCAGTGGCTGCTGGCTCGGGTGACAGCAGAGCGTGGCTGTGAAGGGTCTGGGCTTTGCTCTTGACGATGATGATTGTCTCAAATCCTCCCTCCTGCCTGGCTGCAGTGCCACACCTCGCCCAGTGGCCCTGGAGTTTGGACCTGCCTCACTGAGCCAGGGCTGGGGCAGAGGCGGCCTCAATGTCGTTGGACATGAGGGGCACCCAGACCAGTTGGGTTCCTGCATTCTGGGAGGGGACAGGAGCTGCATCTGCCTGGGTGAGCTCCCTTGGGATCCTTGGGCAGCTGCCCAAGGATGGGGTATTTCCCAGAGAAGGGGTGAGGGAAGTTGAACCCCCTTGCTGGGACTCCGTGTGCCTCACCCATGCTGGGCACACACACGACAGCTCTTGATGCCTTCCATGAGCCCTTCACATCTGTGTTTATGCTCCAAACACTGGAGACCTGCCTGGCATGAGGCCATGGTGGTGGCCAGGCTCAGGTGCACCAGAATGGGGGCATGGATGGGGTTCCTTCCAGCATCCTCTGCCTGGTCCTTGCTCCTGCTGCTCCTGCCTCCCTGGACATGGCTCCCTACACCTGTGCTGAAGACCCAAACTCAGTGCTGATTTTCCTCCACCTCCACTTGTGTTGTCCATGGTTGGTTGCATTGGTCAGCATTTGCAGAGCATTGGTGGTGGATTGCTGGTGTGCTTGTGCAGGTGGGATTTGCATCCCCTCGTGCCTTGTGTGGAGTATTTACATTGATGTGAAACAGCTGCAGAGCAGTGACAGAGGATCGATCCCCCCGTGTGACAGAAGGGAGAGCTTGGCCTGAGAGATGAGTGAGAATCAGATCTGTGGCCTCTTGGGAGAGGCAGCAGAGGACAGGAGGGGTTAGTGGGCATTCTGGAAGTCTTGGGGGGAATCTGGGGGGAAGAACAGCTGATGGTGCTGTTTCTGCTTTACCTCTACCTTGGAAATGCCAATAAAAGCTGGAATTACAAATCTGGAATGGCTGTCGGTGCTACTGTGGGCTCTCTGGCATCCCTGGAGCAGCACCAGGGACTTTCACATGATGCCCTGACAAGTACCGGGGGGGTTGAACTTGGGGGGCACCCACAGCCCTTCTTGGCACCTCCAGGATGGGTTTACACATGCACCATTCAGGCTGCCATGAAGTTGGATAAAATTAGTTCAGGAAAGTGTGTGGTGGCTGCTCCGATCGAATGTGGCTGCAGCCGGTTGGACCCAGACCTTGACCTGGACCTGGACCCAGTGCCCAGCACAGAGTCACTGCCTCCACTGGGGAAGGTGATGATTGGTGCCCTTGGGCACTGGGGCTGGTGCCAGCAGGTGGCAATGTGGCCTGAAGCACTGTCACTGTGACCAGGGCAAGGGCAAGCACTGGGTGCTTGGGGTATTGGCATCCCTGTGCTCTCCTGAAAGTCTCTGTGATGTCCTTGGATGTTTTGAAGTTGGTTTTGGGATCTTCCTTGTGTTGGTAGGTGAGCAGGATGGGACAAGGAGGGAGGCAAAGGGCTTGCTCAGGGGCAGGTAGCTGTGGTCTGGGCTGGGGGACGTTTGTGTGCCAAACTCTGCTGTTAGCTTCCCATCTCTGTGCCTCAGCTTCCGTGAGCTGGAAGGCTCAGATGGTGCTGCTGGCAGTGAGACCACCCTCTGTGGGCAGTTGTGGTCCTGCTGACCAGCACTTGCCCAATGTGCCAGGTTGTCCTGCCAGCACTGTCAGGCCCTGAACGGGGTTGTGGAGTGGCAACATGCCGACTGGAGTCTGTCCAGGTGCGGGCACCCACATGCCCCAGGGTATTTCTGCTCCCACCAGATGTGCTCGGTGCAAGGAGATGGGTGGCCCAGGTGTGCAGAGGGGGCAGAAGCAAGGTGGGTGCTGTGAGCCAGGGGAGACCCCTGTCTGTCTCTTGTCTTGCGCTCCCCCATGTCCCCTCAGCCCCCCTTGGGCGCCGGTGTGATGGTGCGTGGCTGTGCTCCGAAAGCTGTGCCATCCCCAGCCCTCCTGCGCCTCTGGCCGCCCCCACGTCCATACAGCTGGAGGTTTCGGTTCTGCATCTCCGCTGCCCAAGGGGGAACTCAGCCAGCGAGAGCGAAACTCCGTGGCTCCAACGGTTGCACACCCGTGCTCCCCCCGACACCCCCTCGTGTCCCCCAGGTCCTGGCAGGGACAGCGGCTGCTGTCGCAACACCTGCGGCGGCAGCTGTGCCACGCTCAGCCCCCGTGACCTTCCCTGGAGTGCAGCTCGTCGGGGATGGAGACTGGCCTATGGACTCCCCTGCCCAAATCCAGGGGCGTGATTGGGACGAGGAGCCTGTGCTGGGACTCTTTGTGGTGCAAAGGTGACCTGGAGGAGCAGGGACATGCCCTGCCATGACTCTCACCCTGCCTTGAGCTGGGGGCACCTTCACCCCATCCCTGTGCAGGTTTGGAGGAGCTCCAGTGGTGGTGGTCACAGTCTTCTGGTTTGTGCCATCACTCTTGGGCCACTGCTCACCCCTGCACTGTCATGTTGGGCAGTCGAACATCCTGTGCCACTGGAGGTGGATTTCTCCCTCCTGGCTGGACAGGCTGCCCTCCCGTTCCCCTTTCTCAGCCCCCGGTGCTGCTGTGACTCTGCTGCAGGGTCTGAGTGATGGAGCCACAGTTCCTCGCTGCATTTAACCACCAGCCTGTGCTTCCCAGCACTCCTGCCTGGAGTGGGATCTCTCCCAGTTTGTCCCTTCCCACCTCTTAATGTCAAGCCAGAGGAAACCCAGCTGTAAAAGACTCATCAGGTCTAATTAAGCCCTGGGGATATTCCTAGTGGTTGGTGCCAACCAAAGGCTGGGCCATGACTGAGGTGCTTTAGTTTCAGGGACTGGAGAAATGGAGAAAATTGGAGAAAAAGGGAGAAAGTTATTTTATTTCTTTTTTATTTTGTCTGCTCCTTTCTGTTGCTGGGACCTGCCCAAGACTGACATGACACAGCCCTGGGAACTGGGGTCTGAGTTCTCCCTTCTTTGGCACGGGTGTCCATGGACTCCTGGCAGAGGGGGGCAGACTGTGTCGGGAGCCTGGGGTAGGGAAGTTCGGGTTTGGCATCCAAATGTTTGCAGCCCTGAGCCCGTTGCTAGAGGAAACATGAAAAAAGAGGAAGGAGAGATTGCGGTCGTTTCTCTTCCCCTCCGCAATCTGCGCCTCCCTCTTGGCCCCTTTGGCTCCAGAACTGGTTTTTCTGCCCATCCTTGGCCCCTTGGCTTTCCCACTGTGTGCTCTGAAGTCCCTGTGGCAGTCAGCACAGGTTGTTTATTTGGGGGTGTTACATGTGTATGTGATGTAGGCAGGGGTTATATATATTTGGGGTTTTACATATATGAGAATAGATTTATATTTGGGGGAGTTACATATATGGGAATATGTATATGAGGTGGGTTAATATATGTGGGAATGTATATATTTTGGGGGTTATACATATGAGAATGTAAATATTTGGGGGGGTTATATGTATGGGAATATGTGTATGTTTTGAGGCTGTTACATATATGGGAATATCCATGTGTTTGGGGGTATTAGCAGAGACCAACTGTGTCACAGGGACTTCTGAGCACCAGCTGAGTGAATATCCAGGGAAGTTTGCAGAAGCCACCCTTGCATATCTTCCAGGATCCTTCTGGGCAGGTTGGATGGAGCATCTCCCAGCATCCGCTGCCTTTGCCTGGCAGGTTGTGCCAGCACGACCACATCAGTTAAAAATGAGGGTCCTGGGAGGTCCCGCCCATTCTCCTGGGCTGAGGAGTTTTGGTTTGTCACTTGGTGAAACCAAAGCTTTGCTGTCAAACAGGAACAATATTATTGCCTGCTCAGCATTTCTGCCCCAAAGCTGAACATAAAGATTCCCTCCTTTTTCCCCTTTGCCTCCCCTCCTTTCTTCACTCAGAAAGGGGAATTCACTTGCCCTTGCTGCCTCCATCCCTCCCTGATGTGATTTTTCCCCCTCAGCTTATAAAATAACAGGACATTTTGAAAACATGATACTTCCCCCCTTTCCTGGGCAGCATTTCTTTGTTTATAATAAAAAAACTTTGAAGGCAGACGTGTGATGTGAGAGCTGTGGACTCTGCAGAGGCCCTGGGGGCTGCTGGTGGCCCAGCACCAGCCCCTCACTGGGACTGGTCTCACTCAGCCACAGTGGGTCAGACGGTGACCTTTTAAAATGGTCCAGAATTCAGAGTTTCTGGGAGCAGTGCCAGGATGGTCATCGATGGGGGCGCAGGATGTGTGCATGGATGGATATGTGGAGATGGCAGTGCTGGAGAGTGGGAGCTTTGCTCCTTTGCACCAGCTCAAAATGCTGCAAAATGGGGACTGGGGTTTCACTGGAGTTTACTGGTGCTGGATGTACCACTGGGTCAAAAGGGCAGTGGCTTCTGCAGCTTGGACGGGCTGTGAAACAGCCCTGGAGCCTTAGGGCTGGAGAGTGTCAGGTCCTTGAGCAGGTCTGTGTGCACTGGGGGCTCCAGACTGTCACTCCACATGTGCCATTCATCCTTGTCTATGGTGACACTGGGGAGTGACCCTGCACTGTCACAGCTGTGGACTAAACACCCTGAGACTCATCCTGGTCCCCCTGGAGTTTTTCATCTCGCCTCACTCCACCAAAGAGGGAACTGGTCTGTCAGAGTGGTCAGCAAAGGCACTACCATTGTGGTGATCTGGGGACTGTGGCATGGCCAAGAGCTTCATGGGGTCGGATGCTGTCTGACAGTCATTGTCCTGACAGGCTGGTGGGCTCTGGGAGCTGGGGATGTGGCTGCTGCCAACAGATAGCCATGGCCAGTTGTGTTGGTGTGAGCGTGACTGCATGGCTGTACCAGCTGTCCCATGGCAACGTGGGGGATCTTGGAGTCCATGTAAATGGATGCTCGTGGTTAGGCTACCAGAGTCCCCCACTGAGGGGAACAACTCTGTGTACAGATGTATGAGGTCTTGCTGAGTCACATGTACCCCACTGAATCCCAGTGAGCTGGTAGAGCTGGCCCCAAGCTTCCCGAGGCAGTGAGGGTTCAGCTGTGTGGAGCAGAGACAGCCCAGGGCAGACCTTAGCCACATCCTCCACCCAGCCCAGGCTGTGGTCCCTAGTGCCCATGTGGCTCTGCCACCAGCCCTGCAAGGCACTGAGGTGCTGAGACCAGTGAGAGCTGCTTGGACACTGAGAGAGGGTTCAGGAGCCTGTCGAGAGACCCTTTGCAATACGCCACCTTCCCTTGTGCTGGCTGGGAGTGTGGCACTCAAAAGGTGGAACTTCTTCTGTTGGGTGCCCTTGTGGTCAGTCATTCTGTAGAATGCTCCGTTTTATTCAGGGAAGTAAAGGGGTGGTCCTGGAGAGGCAACTGGTTGGTCTGGGCATTGATACCTGCAAGTGGAGTGGTAGCTGGAGCCCCACATCATAGTGCCCACTCCTCCCCCAGTGTGGAGGTGATGGAGGCAGACTCATCTGTCTGTCTTGATGAGAGGAAATCCTGCACCTGGTCCATCCACAGGATCCCAGTTGATGTGGCATGATGTTTGAGGCTGGAGAGCTGTTTGCACCTTGGCTGTTTAGGGGGTGTCCCCTCCGCTTGGCTCCTTGGGAGTGAGAGGTGGGTGCAGCCTCGGCCGGAGCCACACGCTCCTCGCTCCAGCTTTGTTCAGGATGAATTTTGTAATGTCAGGAAATGAGCTGGCCGTGGGAGGGGAGGCAGCCGGGGGAGGAAGGCTGGTTTTGTGGTTGGAGCGGAGGACGAAGACGCCGGAAAGCCGAGCACAATTCCTTGCTCTGTTGCAGTTCTGGGCGGGAGGCGGCAGCTCGGCAGCTTGCGGTGCGTTCGGAGAGCGGGTGTTGGACCCTGTGCCTCAGTTTCCCTTTTGTTCAGCAACAGTCCTCAGGAGGGAGTGTGCCCTAGGGATGGGCTCTGCAGAGGGCAGGTGCTGTCCCACGTCAGATGGTGATGGCTGCTGGTAGAAGAATGACCAGCACAAGACCCGGGTGAAGCTGCTGGGCTTTGCCCTGTGGTTTCTCCTTGTGCCAAGCACATGGGCTGTGCTTAATCTCCAGAAGACTATCCGAGCATGTGGGTTGGTGCTTTTCCCTGCAGGGTTTGTGAGGGTCTTCCCAGAAATTGAGAAGTTCACCTAAAACCTTGAGTGACTTGCTGCTGGCCCCGCTGCTGGCCTGGGCTGCATCCTTGTTAATAACTTTTGATTTACCGTTTCTTTCATTCCTGAACTCTTTTTAATTTCTTTCCCCTTAGTCTCTTTATACATGTCTCTGTCACTCCTTTTCCTCCTTTTCTTTCACAGTCCCACAGGTTCCTGTATCCCATCCCCACCCTGGACAGTGGGAAGCTCTCTGCATTGCATAGCCTCAGGGCTCCTGGTCCCCTGCAGCCTCCCAGACAGGTCCCACTCCACTTGCATGGCCCTTGCAGTGATGCTCAGGTTCAGGGCAGTGCAGGAGGGGACCCTGTGTCCCCTGTCCCCTCAGTCAGGACTTCAGTGGGTTGGAATTGGGAAGAGGAGCGGGAGCCCCTCGCTGTCCCCTCTGGCTGGCCATGCCAGAGGTACAGAGAGTGTGGGGAGCCCTGTCCTTGCCTCCATCCCTCAGACTGATGGCTGCTTGCTTTGTCTTTGCAGTTGGATTGAGGAGCGGTGGCTGCAGCTCATCCCTGGCAGGAGTAGAAGATGCAGGAGGCTGCGTAGCAGGTACAGGGGAAATCCCAACCTCTGGGCTCCTGCCTTTCCCCCTTGGTTTTGCTTGACAGGAACCATGTGTCTCCAGGCTGGGGGCAAGCAAGGGGTCCCCACAGTGGTCATTCCAGCTGGATGCAGCTCAGGCACTCAGAATCCCACGGAGGTGCTGACTGGCCCTGCACTGGTGGCTGGAGGAACAGCAGGTCCTGAAGGGCACAGGGAATATCCTGACCAACTGAGCACCCACCACGTGCTGCCACACATCCCCTCAGTGAGGGGATGGGGCAGCAGAACCCCCAGAGCAGCGCAGGGAGGTGGCACCCAACAGTCTCCAGTGCCCGTTTTCCGCTTTGCTTCTCTGCCTGGCACAGCTCTGCTGGGTCCCAGCTGTGGCCACAGCAGTGATCTGGGCCTCTCTGGGTTTTTTGCAACACACCCCTGTGTATCAGTGCAAAGGAGGGTTTTCCTGCCCTGGTTTCTCCCTGTGGGGATGAGACTTGTGGGTAAACCCGCAGTTATTTTGTCACTTGCATTCCTCTGAAATAAGGTGCCCCTGGGAGAGAGTGTCATGTCCAGGTTTTTTCCCTTTTCAATCTTCTTGGCCTGTTACCTCTTACAGTAAATGTTTGCATCTCCAGTGTCTGCAGTGAGGTTGTGGTACAGACACCACCATGGGCCCAATTTATGAGGGATCTACAGTTTCATGTAATGCATCTTCTGTACCTGAGAGCAAAATCAATAAAAGGAAAGATTTTAAAAAATAATCTGCCCCCCAGCTCCTGAATGGAGGGGGCTCTGTCACTGCTGCTTAGTGAGCAGTTTTGTGGGGTTGTGATGGCTTTTTAATGCCGGAGAAGGGGCAGGTAATTTATGTGGAGGCCTGGTGCTGAGAGATGGGAACAGCACTGCTGCTTCCTCCGCAAGGTCAGCACCAAGGGCTTCATCTGCTGATAGAAACCAAGAGCAGCTCCCCAGGTGGGGTTGGGGTGAGCACAACAGAGGGGCCCCACTGCGTCTCGGTGCTTGGTGTGTGCCAGTGATGGGCTGTGGTGTGCCAGGGGAGAGCAGGGCTGGAGGGCTTGGCCAGGTCTGTCCTGCTGTGGCTTGGCTGAGTGGGGTGTTGGGGGAGTGTTCTGGCAGCTGGTATGGGACCATCTCTGGTCTGCTTGCTCCAGGCACAAATAAATACCAGCCAAGGGACACATGTTTTGGTGCAGTGAATGGCTACATGGAGCGCTGGAGTGATGGACCTCTCTGCTGTGGGGGGTGTGTGAGGGCAGGACTCTCCTTGGGTCCCAAGTACCGTGCGCTGTGCACATTCTGTCCCGTCTGGATGTTGGTGGGCGGTGGCAGGATCTCTCTGTAGCTGCGTTCTCCCCACATCATGGTTTGCTGCTGGAGACAGGATGTTCAGCAACGCAGGCTCCATCGTGACCAGTGACAATGGCTCCTTATTTTTTAGGCTCACACAAATTGTTGGTTTTGGGGTCGGCAGTGTCCTCCCACAAAGCCCTGTGCTGCCACCAGTGCCGGCAAGGTTTTGAGCAGGGGAGGAGCAGGTTAGTGATTTCTGCCACTGCAGAGCCGCTTGCTCCAAGGAGCAGCACAGCAAGTGGCTTGCCTGGGGAGGAGGGTTTCAAAAAGCATCTCCAGGGACTGACTGCTTTGAGACTCGTTCCCTTCACTCTGTGAGCAATGGGAGCTGAGCAATTAGAGGAGCAATATCGACCCAGCCTCGGAAGCGTGCGACGGCCGGCACCGGCCCATTTAATCCCAACGAAGCCACGTCCTTGTGTCCTGGACGTGCAGCATCGCTGCCCATGATCAATAGGCATTTTGTCTTTCTGAGGCCAGCCCCGTTTGAGGCGCACCAGGAAAACCTTGTTCTGCAGTAGAAAAGTCTTCTAGGGCCTGTGACCTTAATTGAATCGACTCTTTCATGTCCTGAAGACGGTCGCATCGTCTCGCTGCAGCCATGCTCAGTAAATCACATGTCTGTCCCCGCATGCACGCGCCCCGGGCTCTGTATCAGCCTGCTTTTCTCCTGATGAGATTTTACAGCCCGAGGCTGATTTCCAGCTGCTTGGGAGGAGCCCTTGGGTCACCGGGTCTGCTCTTCTGCTGTCTGAGGCCTTGCCTGTGTTCTCTTGAAGGTTTAATGCTGGTGGAGACTGGAGTTTACAACTTCTAGGCTCCCACTGTGCTCGAGGTGTGAGTGTGCCACCTTGCCTGGCACCTGGCTCTTTGCATCTGGTGGGATCTTTCCAGTCTCCAGGGAGAGCTTGTAAAAGCCAGCTGGTGGGCACACCGAAAGCAAAGCCCCCACTTCTTGTCCCTTTGGGATGTGGGATCATGGATTTGGTAAACCAGTGGGTTCCTGCTGCCCTTGCAACAGCTGAAATGTGGCTTAGCTGCTGGAGGTCACCTTTCTAGTCCTCGTGGAGCCTGGTGGCCTTTCCTGGTCACGGCTCTGCCCTGCACTTTGGGTTCTGAGCTCATCCGCTATTTTGCCACTGGCGGGGGGAAAAAAATCGTCTTCAAAGCCCTTTTCCCTTGGGGACAAGCCAGCTTGGTCAGAAATGTCCGTGCAGAAATGTCATCTGACCCAGCAGCTGGCTCATCCTCCCCAGGGGTCCTGCGGCGATGGTCCCCATGTCCCCGTCCCGTCATGTCCCTGGGTTTGGGGTGGTGGAGGAAGCGAGCCCAGGGCACTTGTTTTGGCAAGCTCTGGCTGTTCCCTTCGCCCTCCGTCCTTCACCACCCCCTCCTGCCTCCGCATCTGCTTCTGCCCTTCAGCAGCCTCCCCGGTGCGCCCCAAACAGGGTTTTGAGGGGACTCGGGGGCCGGCCAGTGGCCGGGGCGGCGGTGACGGTGGCTCGGGCAGGGCAGCTCCATCCCCTGCGCTTCCTCCCGGCCGCCAGCGCGCAGCAGCCGTGGAGAAGGACGCAGCCACTCTGTCTCCTGTAAGTACCTCTCACTCTTTCCACTGGAGAGTTAAAATTAGCAACTTCTTTTTTTAAAGCAGGCGTCTCTTTAAATCTCGCCAGCCCAACTGGGTTTCCTTTTATTTCCCGCCCCCCCCCCGCCCCCGGCTCCCTTTCTCTTGATTTTTTTATTTTATTATTATTTTGTTGTTATTGTTCAACGTGTGCGTGCACTTTTCTCCCTTTTTATTTATTTATTTATTTAATTCTGCCTCCCCCCCCCAACTTCTTTTCGTTCCTTCCTTTTTTAAACACGGGTGACGCTGCAGTGTCGGTGCGGAGTTCGGAGCCAAATAAACAGCCCGGCGCACCCCCACCCCGATCGCCTTTCAGAGCCTGGGGCAGAGCCCAGGGCCGAATTTAGACCCTTATCTATTGTCAACCTCCGCGGTCGCCGCTGCTCTGCCAGCGGGGGTTGCCCCGGACCCCCTTGTTGCTTCTGACACAGATCCTCGCTGTGAGTTTGCCTCTTGTTGTTTTTCCCTCTCCTTTGTGTTCGTGGTAAAGCACAAAAGTGCCCGTAAATCAGGACCCGTTGCTTTTTATCGAGGGCTGCGTGGGCAGGGAGGGAGAGGGGTCTGGGTGATGGGGAGGCTCCCCTGCTGGAGAGAGGGGGAAACTGAGGCACGGAGAGCGGGGCCGAGGCTCAGCGACGGGGAGTGGGTGAGCCGGGATTTCCTCCTCTTAAAATCAAAACAAACAAGAGACAAGGCAGGAAAAGGCAGCAGGCGTGGGCTCAGATGCAGGATCGGTGCCTGTCCCGGGGGATCGATCCCTTTGGGAAGCTCGCGTGCCCGGTGCCCCGTGGCAGGGACGAGCCCGGGCACTGACGCGGTGCGGGTGGAGGGTGGCACAGCTCTGCGACCCCGGCCAGGGCCGGCAGCTGGAAGTGGACGTCCCATCCCGGATCTGCGAAAGCAAACAGGAAGGCGAGAGGGGAGCAGCTGCTGTGTTGCTCGGAGGTTATTTGTCCTGGTTCCTCTGAGGTTGGTACCGGGGGCTTTTCACACCCTCCTGCTCAGTGCTGGATCATTTGGCCAGGGCTGGATGCCCAGTGCAGTGGGAGCTTAGGGACGCGCTGGCCACACTGGAGGTGAGCCGGGTACCACACACGGACATCAGGTGATGGCAGGAGTGTCACACTGGGGCTCTCTCTCCAGTTCCTTCTGCTCTCATTACTATTTCCTGAACGCTGTTTGCTCCAGAGCCCAGCCTGGGCAGGATGGATGTGGTGGGGATGGATGTGATGGGGCTGGAGCCAGTGCTGGTCTTGGCTCATCCCAGAAAAAACCTTTTTTCCACTTGATTTTTTTTTTCCCCAGGGCTTCTGTGCTGTTGCTCTGTTGGGGTGAGAGTTAATAAAACTGATAATCTTCATTTCCATGTCTGTGACAACAGAGTTGTGGAGCCCGTATGAAAGGGGTCAGCATTCTTCAGAAGTGCTTTTAGTGTTTCCCTCCCAAGAGGGATGGAAAAGTCTTTCCCTTCCCACATGTGCACTGCCATAGCTCTGATGTTCATGGGTGACTTCAACACAACCAGGGCCAGAGGATGAACTGTGCATTTTGGGTTAAAGACGACCCTTCACCCATCACTGGGGGTAGCTGAGGTGGGTTCTCCCCTCTGCTTGACTTGGGGAACTCATCACTGTTGTTGTGGAAACTGCTTCGCAGTCCTGGGTTTCTGCCTTTGGAACTGAGTGGCTGCCCACAATACTGCCCTGGGCAAGGATGGGTGCAGAGCCCTTTCCTCCTCCTCCTCTTTTGGGCAAACAACCCATTAGGGCACCTGTTGACCCGTTTTTACATCTCTACCCTTCAGCAAAAATTTTGACTGAAATATTTTCATTTCTATCCACAAACTTGTGCCTCACTTTTTCTTTCCCCCCTTTTGCATGGATGCGCAAGAAACTACCTTATTTGTTGGTTTGTTTTTTTTTTNCCCCCCCCCCGCCCCCGGCTCCCTTTCTCTTGATTTTTTTATTTTATTATTATTTTGTTGTTATTGTTCAACGTGTGCGTGCACTTTTCTCCCTTTTTATTTATTTATTTNAACTTCCTTATTTGTTGGTTTGTTTTTTTTTTTTTCCCCAATATTTGCCCTTTTCCAAGAGGAATCATGGCTTGTGCTTTTCTGTGACAATCCTGCCCTCCTGATGCCTCTGGCCTTGGGATCCATCTCCTCTGTGCTGCAGGAGCATCCCAGTGGCTTTGCTGCCATTCCTCATAATCCATCTGGGGCCCATGACCAAGCCCTCAGCCTCAGCCATAGCGTGTGTTGGCAGTGCTCCAACATGTGATTTTGGGGTGTGCCAGTATGGGTGCTTTTGGAAAGTGCCAAATTTTGGCATTTCTGGCAGTGGCTGGGCATCCCCATTGGTCTTCTGAATATGTTTGCTGGGATGTCCTTGGGGGGCACATGGGCAGCATCAGCACCGCCAAAGCCCAGGTCTAGTCAGACTCACCACCCCTCTGGCACATGGCTTTTGGTGTTGCACAGAGAAGGGCTCATCTGATCCAGGACCTTCCCCCCACCTAAATCCTCCTTGCTGAAACACAGACTTTGGGCTTAAAAAATCCCCTTTTAAAACAGAATGCTTTTTCCCACTGTTCCTTGAGGATGTGTGTCGGGATGGGCTCTGGATGAATCTGGGTCTGTCTGTGGCTGTCACCGATGGCCATGGGGCTGGCAGACTTTGTGGCTTCCCTGTGGTGGCCTGACCGGTGCTGGGCAGCAGGAGGACAGGATTTGTGCGCCTGGGACTAGAATGTGTGTCCTGTGAGTGAGCAGCAACAGCTGAGGGCCAGCTGTCCTGATGAATTTCAGCTGCCTGATGAGCCAGGGCTGGATCCTCACCCCTCCGGCTTGCTGGAATGTGGCTCGGGATGCATGTGGGTGCAAGCTGTGGCTGAGCCAGGGAGCGAGGCTGGATCCTGTCCTGGCTGTCAGCAAAGCCTTGGGGCATGGTGGGCGTCCCCTGCTCCCAGCAGCCAAGACACATGCTGGGGATCAGGGACCCCGATGTGGTTTGTGCCCTCCTGCCCACCCTGGATTTGGCTGCTGCAGTTCTGGGCACTCAGAGTTGCTCCAGTGCCTGGTCACTGGATCAGGGTTCCCTGGATCACTGGTGGTGGCTGATGTTATTTGTGTGCTGGGTTGGAGATGCTGTGTTTTCAAGGTAGTGCAGGGGAAAAGGAAGTTAGACCCATTTTTACCGTGCGGCATCTTGTCCTTGTTCCTCCCTTTTGCCTAGAGTGAGTTCTGTTTGGGTTTGGTGGCAGCCAGGCTGTGGTCTGTGCCTCCCAGTGGGCACTGGTGTCTCCTCCTCCTACTTGGGCTGTAGATCTTGGGACCAAGCGATGACTCGTGCCCAGAACTTTGATCTCTGATTGTGATGCTGTTACAGGCTCAAATAACTACCATTGGGTTTGGGCCTTTGGTTCCTTTATTCAATTAAATAGCACTGCCTGGTGGTGAGCTCCCAGCTGTTGGATGGCAGTGTGGTCCTGTGGCTACATACCAAAGTGAATTTTTGGGAAAGTNTTTTTTCCCCAATATTTGCCCTTTTCCAAGAGGAATCATGGCTTGTGCTTTTCTGTGACAATCCTGCCCTCCTGATGCCTCTGGCCTTGGGATCCATCTCCTCTGTGCTGCAGGAGCATCCCAGTGGCTTTGCTGCCATTCCTCATAATCCATCTGGGGCCCATGACCAAGCCCTCAGCCTCAGCCATAGCGTGTGTTGGCAGTGCTCCAACATGTGATTTTGGGGTGTGCCAGTATGGGTGCTTTTGGAAAGTGCCAAATTTTGGCATTTCTGGCAGTGGCTGGGCATCCCCATTGGTCTTCTGAATATGTTTGCTGGGATGTCCTTGGGGGGCACATGGGCAGCATCAGCACCGCCAAAGCCCAGGTCTAGTCAGACTCACCACCCCTCTGGCACATGGCTTTTGGTGTTGCACAGAGAAGGGCTCATCTGATCCAGGACCTTCCCCCCACCTAAATCCTCCTTGCTGAAACACAGACTTTGGGCTTAAAAAATCCCCTTTTAAAACAGAATGCTTTTTCCCACTGTTCCTTGAGGATGTGTGTTGGGATGGGCTCTGGATGAATCTGGGTCTGTCTGTGGCTGTCACCGATGGCCATGGGGCTGGCAGACTTTGTGGCTTCCCTGTGGTGGCCTGACCGGTGCTGGGCAGCAGGAGGACAGGATTTGTGCGCCTGGGACTAGAATGTGTGTCCTGTGAGTGAGCAGCAACAGCTGAGGGCCAGCTGTCCTGATGAATTTCAGCTGCCTGATGAGCCAGGGCTGGATCCTCACCCCTCCGGCTTGCTGGAATGTGGCTCGGGATGCATGTGGGTGCAAGCTGTGGCTGAGCCAGGGAGCGAGGCTGGATCCTGTCCTGGCTGTCAGCAAAGCCTTGGGGCATGGTGGGCGTCCCCTGCTCCCAGCAGCCAAGACACATGCTGGGGATCAGGGACCCCGATGTGGTTTGTGCCCTCCTGCCCACCCTGGATTTGGCTGCTGCAGTTCTGGGCACTCAGAGTTGCTCCAGTGCCTGGTCACTGGATCAGGGTTCCCTGGATCACTGGTGGTGGCTGATGTTATTTGTGTGCTGGGTTGGAGATGCTGTGTTTTCAAGGTAGTGCAGGGGAAAAGGAAGTTAGACCCATTTTTACCGTGCGGCATCTTGTCCTTGTTCCTCCCTTTTGCCTAGAGTGAGTTCTGTTTGGGTTTGGTGGCAGCCAGGCTGTGGTCTGTGCCTCCCAGTGGGCACTGGTGTCTCCTCCTCCTACTTGGGCTGTAGATCTTGGGACCAAGCGATGACTCGTGCCCAGAACTTTGATCTCTGATTGTGATGCTGTTACAGGCTCAAATAACTACCATTGGGTTTGGGCCTTTGGTTCCTTTATTCAATTAAATAGCACTGCCTGGTGGTGAGCTCCCAGCTGTTGGATGGCAGTGTGGTCCTGTGGCTACATACCAAAGTGAATTTTTGGGAAAGTGTAAAGATGGATGGGCATGTCCAGCTCCGAGAAAAGCAGATGGCCCGGATGACAGTTGTGGGTTTGTTTCCAGGCTGGAAGTTCCAGGGACAGGTTGGAGCTCTGATGGTTGAGTCTGAGCATCGGGATGGAGGCAGGAGCCTGGTCTGCCCATTCCTGGTGGTGTTGGTCAGGTCTTTCCCATCTATTACTCCAAGGGACTCTGGTGAGCTCTGCTGCAGCATCATCCTCCCAGTAATAAGCATTGCCATATCAGTGACAAATTAAACTCTTTTGCTTCTTATCCTTCTCATGGTCAAGTGGAGCTGGTCAGCACCATCTCCTTCCCAGCAATGGGAACCTCCTGGCATCTTCACTAGTTCCTTCATACCCCAGATGGGTCATGGATCCTGCAGCCCCTGAGGAACCTGGTGCTTCCTGCCCAGGAGCTCAAGACATGTAAACCCTGATGGAGAGCCTGGGATGGGGCAGTGCAGGGGCAATATCTGCTTCTCTGTTGCCTGCTTGTCTTTGGACCCAATGGAAGTGACAGTTGCCTTGGGCATGGATGCAGTCAGCAGTCAGTAGATGGAAATAAAATCAACAGTCCTGTGACTTTGGGCATCATAGCTGTTACTCACCAGTGCTCGAGGGTGAAAAACCAATAAAGAAGTGGTTTCGGGAGGCTGGTTTGAAAGATGTTTGTGGCCCTTGGGAAAGGATTGAGCTTTTGGGAGTATCACCACAGAGGTTGTGCGCTGGGAGAGAGAATCATGTTTGAGGGCTGAGCTCCAAGGTGGCACCTGGCGACCTCTGGCTTCTAAGCAGCTCTAGCTCCCAGACTGAGCCTGCACTGAGCTTTGGGTGCTGGAGGATCTGCAAAGCTGCTTTGGGGAGTCCCTACCCGGGCAGGGACAGGGCACGGGGTCCTTGGACATGGGATAGGGCTGGGGATGGAGACGAAGACAGGTTGAGAGAGCTGGTGCTGCTCAACCTGGAGAAGGGAAGAGTCCAGGGAGACCTTAAAGCCCCTTCCAATACCTAAAAGGGGCTCCAAGTGAGTTGGAGAGAGGCTTTAGACCAGGGCCTGGAGTGACAGGACAAGGGGGAATGGCTTCCCACTGCCAGAGGGTGGGTTAAATGGGATATGCACTTTAAGGTTCCTTCCTATCCAAACCATTCTAGGATTCCATAATTTGTGCCACTCTGCTCTTGGGAAAAAGGAAGGTGACAGCAGGATGCTCCAGGCTGGTCACAGAGGACACATCCCTGATCCCTGTGACCTGACATGGGAGGGAAGAGCAGTGTTTCCCCTGGGACATTTTCACTCTCTGCCGTGTCCCATGGAGTTGCCGTGGATTTCCATTGCTCTCACGGATGGCCTGGAGCAACAGTCAGGTCTCATGGAATTTCCCCTGGGTAAAACCCATCATGAGAGAGAGTTGTCCCCTCTGCTACTGGGGGAAATCCCATCCCCTTCATGGAGAGCCCCTAAATTCCCTGCAAGGGAGGGTTTTGCCCTGATGCTGCTGAGCTGCCCCTGTGAGCCCCATCAGGTCCCAGTGGTGGGATCCTGCCCCCCACATGGGAGCAGAAGGCAGTGGTTGTCCTCCTTTGGCATGTTGTATTTTGACACTCAAAAGTCATGGATGTCCTTGGTGACCTTAGTGGTGATAGTGACCATTGTGGGGGTGCTGGCAGCAGGGTCCTTGCTGGGCTGCACTGGGGGATGGGGGATGGGGGTGCCTTAGGGGGGAGGGTGTGATGTTAGGAATGTGAAGAGCCTTGGCTGCTCCCACCAGCCAGGTTTGCCTCTTGCCATACTGTTCACTGAGAGAGAAAACCCCTCAAAGTGAGACATTGATGCTGCTGGGCACTGTGTCTTTTCCTGGTCTCAAACCCCCTGACTCCAGAGGGGGAGGCAACTCTGTGAGGAGCAGAACTGAGCGGCTCAAAAAACTCTAGCCACATCCACCCTCTCTATCCCCCTCCTTTCCTCCCCGTGACCTCTGCACCTGCAAAGTCCCCTCTGTGGGTCTGGCTTGGGGTGGAGAGCTGCCCCTGCTCCCCACTGCTGCAGGGACAGCTGTGATGGTCTCCAGATTAACGAGTGCAGGATCCAACCCTGAATTCAGCTCCCTCTCCTTCTCGCTCTTTTTTTTTAATGAGTCAACCTCTCATCTGTCATATTAAACCTCCTCATTACCAGGTATCTAAATTTTGCTCTGACAGTAGTGACAGGGGAAGCTGCGATCTCATTGCCACGGCGCGGGGCTCCGGGGAGCTGGCAGGTGGTTATTTCATGCCCTGCAGGGAGCCGTGGGGGTGGGCGACGGAGCCGGATAATGGGCTCTCGCTTCCCATCATTTGGAAAACCCTACTTAGTGCAGAGGGGAAAATTATCCCCAGTCTCCAGTTCTGGAGCTGGTTGTGGATAGAGGACATGGGGGAAGGGGAATGGCTTTGGAGGGGTGTGACTGCATCTCTCTGGGGATGGAGGGTGGTTTGGAATGAAGGAGTGGGATGGGCGTGGAGGACGGATGGGGACTGAGGGTGGGTGGAGGTGAATGTGGAAGGGGTTGGAAGGTGAATGGGGATGGAGATGACAGGGCTGCCCTGTGCAAGCAGTTGGTCCCAGCCAGGGTAGGGGATGCTGGGCCCATATTGGGGTGCCCCGGTCTGGGTGTTCACACCTGGGAAAGCTTCTGAGCCACCTTGGAGACTAGAGCTAGGTTCGGGGTGATGAGTGACCCCTGCTGTGAGGTTGCCACTGCCAAGGTTGCTATTCAAGGTCACCAGGATTTTCTGGCAGCTGCATCAGCCTTTGGTGCTGTTCCCAGGGTGTTTTGAAGGTCTCTTTAGCAAGGGGCTGTTGGAGCCCTCCATTTCAATGCCAAGCAATGCAGCAGCTTGTCCCTGCCAACCCCTCCCTATGGCATCTCCCTCCAGGAGAGAGAACCAGCTGCCACCCTGGGAAGCCATGTGGCATAAGGAGCTGCAAGTCCCTGCTTGTCCTGGTCCTGCGGGCTTTTCCTCCTGGAGGCCATGTCCTCACCTTGGCATGGAGTGATGATGGTTCCCTGGTTGACTTTTGGCCAAACTGGGCTGCGAGTTTGCCAGTGACCTTGCCCAGGGCTCCTGCCTGGCCTCCCTTTCCCGTGTAGCCTCCAGCCCCTGCTGGCTCTGGCCATGCTGGAGTGCAGAGAAGGTCACCGGCTGTCCCTGCTGTCACCCAGACTCTGCAGAACACATCCTCAGCCTGGGATGTGCTCCTGGTGTGGTGGTTATGATGGCATCCCTGTGGTGTGGGATAAAACTGGGATATTCAGGGTGCAGGGGACCAGGGTGCCTGGTCTGTGTGCCGCCTCCAGCCCTGGTGCTGACACCCTTGTCTGTGGGCACTGCCTGGGTCCACACTGGCACATGAGCTGCAGGTGAAGAGAAAATCACCCCCAGTTTAATAATTTCCCCTAAATCTGTTCTTTTACCCACCCTTGCAGAGCAAATGTCAGCTCTCCAGCATCACGTCAGGGCTGTGATTTTCCCCAGCCTCTGCTGGGCTTGGCACCGCGCGAGGTTTTGTTACAGCTCAGCAGCGCTGGTTGCACGGCTGGCATCTGCTTTCCTCCAGAGACCGCCTGAATCTGGGTCAGGAATATATGTGTCTTTTTCAAATTCCTTGGAGGCCTGACTGAGTCCTGCCTCTCTCCTGCTCCCGTCAGCTCCCAAGGTTTGTACCTGCAGCTGGTGGGACCGATCCTGTGCAGGCAGGAGGAGCTGAGTGCTGGTTTGGCTGCCCATCCTGGGGAAAGCAGAGTCCTGCTTTGGCATCAGGTGCGCGGGAGGGATGGCAGCCTGATGCTGGGTTGGGACCTGTCAGGAGAGGGGGATTTGGCCCCAGGGAGGGTCAAACAGCTGCATTTCGGAGCGGGAGGTTTGCTCCGAGGCAGTGTTTCGGCCACCTTCCTCTCCCCTCCCCCTGCCTGCATCTGGAGGCTCGACACAGGAACCCAGATAGCATCATCCTGAAACCAGAATAGAAGCTTTGGAGGAGACTTGAGCATGTTTGTGCGGTTTTGATCTCGGTTTGTAGATAAAGAGGTGCTAAACAATGCTAAGCTGGCAAGCTGGAGTCCCTCACGGTGTGTGCAGCGGAACTGGAGACACGCTGGCAGCTGCCTGCTGTCCTGCCAAGGACGTCCCCATGTGGGTACTGCATTCCTCCTACACGCCACATCCCTCTGGGGTGCCACATCCCTCTGAGGTGCTGGATCTGCTTCTGCCAGTGCTGCCCCCCTGTCCTGCAGCAAAGCCAGCTCGGGTCCATCATGGGGGCAGTGGCTGGCATCATGCTGGCCTTTGTTGTAGAGGAAAACCAATGTTAACATGAGTACAGGCGCTGCGTTTTAGGGAAGAGCACTTTCCCCCCTCTGCAGAGGAGAAGGAAGTTGGTCCTGCAGATCCAGAAACCACCAAGAAGGAAACTAAGAGTCCTTGGTGTCATCATGGAGGATATGTTAAAAAAACAACAATTAACTCACAAAAGGCAGCAAGAAAGGAAACAGGAAGGCAAGAACTGCAGTTAAACAGGCGGGTTCAAAAGGTGACTTGAGCTAAATCCTTGTCCTTAAGGGAAGGGATCCAGCCCTGGCTGTGGATGGCGAAGCGACTCTGTTGGTCTGTGCCAGTGCAGGACTCAGTAGCCTCGAGCCAAGGCTCAGACACCTCAGCTGCAGCTGCTGCTTTATATTTGCAGTTGCTTTTATGGCTCTTTGCAGTGGGTGGGGAGTCAGAGCTGTGCTGGGGGCTGCTGTGGCAGCATGGCCACATAGCACCTCAACTCAGCTGCTCCTCCTGGTATGAGCTGCAGGTTTGTGGTGGGGAGTGAGGCAGCAGGACAGGGGGCTGCTCTCGCCACCTCCAGGGCATCATTGTCACCTCGAAAGCATTGTCACTCCCTCCCTGTGCTCGGCCCTTTCCCCCACACCCAAGCAGGGGGTGGTGAAGGGCTCTGCAGTGGCTTGGTGTGGTGGGTGTAAACCACTTCCCATGGCAGCCCGAGCTCGTGGGCTGGTTTGCAGCACAGCAGCATTTCCCAGTGTGGGCTCCTGTGCCACGAGTGGATGGACAAGGTGGGTTGTTGGTGAATGAAAAGTTGGACGTGGCCTGGCCATGTGCACTGGCAGCACAGAAGGCCAGTGCTGTGCTGGGCTCATCCCCACAGTGTGGGCAGCAGATGAGGGTGGATTCTGCACCTCTGCTGTGCTCTGGTGAGACCCCACTGCAGTGCTGCCTCCAGCCCTTCAGCATGGAAAGCATGGGGAGGTGCTGGAGTGAGTCCAGAGGAGGCCATGGAGATACTCTGAGGACTGGAGCCCCTCCACTGTGGTGAGCTGGGACCTTTCAACCTGGAGAAGAGTCCAAAGAGGCCTTAGAAGCCTTTCCAGTGCCTAAAGAGGCTCCAAGAGAGCTGGAGAGGGACTTTGGACAAGGTCCTGGAGTGCCAGGACAAGAGGAAATGGCTTCCCACTGACAGAGTGCAGGGTTAGGTGGGATATTGGGAAGAAATCCTTGGCTGTGAGGGTGGTGAGGCCCTGGCACAGGTTGCCCAGAGAAGCTGTGGCTGCCCCATCCCTGGGAATGTTCAAGGCCAGGTTGGACTGGTCTTGGAGCAGTCTGGTCTAGTGGAGGGTGTCCCTGTCCATGTCAGGGGAGTGGAATGAGATGAGCTTTAAGGTCTCTTCCCACCCAAAGCATTCTGCAGTTCTGTACCACTCTGCACCTTGTACCCCATGTGCTCACTGCTCGTGTGACAGAGCTCATTTGCAATGACCCTCCTCCCACGAGGGTGCTACGAGACAGGGACGTGTTATTGCAGTAATTTCTGTATGTGAATAAACCCTAAGGCCCCCCAAAACATGTTGGTCCCGCTGGGCTGGGGAGTGAATTCAATCCTGTTGGGTGCCCTGTTCCTTGAGGGTGGGTTCTTGGTGGGGACGACCCTGTCCCCCGCAGTTGGACGAGTTACTCTCACCCAACCCCTTGACCTGATGGAGCCAAATAAGGACAAAGTCATCCTAGGGAGAATTCCTGCAAATCCTGGGTAAAAGGTGGGTTGTTCCCACAGTGAGAGCACTGGGTGCCTGGGCAGAGCAGGTGCTGGGTTGGGCTGTGCTCTGCCTGTCACCTGGATTTCTCCCACCTAACTGGGACTTTCTGTGCCATGATCAAACATCCTCCCATTCACATCCTCCATCAGATGAGCTGCATCTTCACAGGGCAGCATTTTTTTGCTTTTCCCTTTTCCATTCTTTCTTTTCTCAACCTCCAGCTGTCCTTTGAAGATGCTTTTGCAGATTTCCTCACAGCCAAGGATGTCCCCCTGACGCCAGCCCTGGTTTGGGGATGGAGATGGGGGAAATGTCCCTTGAACCAGCGTCATGTTGGACTCACCCTGGTTTTGCTGTCACTCATGTCCTTGGCTCTGCTCTGTGTTTCTGCACAGGCACGAGTGGATTGGGGAGCGTGGTGCCACGCACCGGGAAAAACAAAGAGCTCCCAAGGAAAATACATTTTTGGAAAGGATGCATTTATTTGCCTTTATTTATCTCCTGAAGCTTTTGGATTCATCTTTTTGATCTTCCCTCTGCAGCTGCGCGGCCAAGGTTTGGTTTATCTCAGCTGACATTGTGCTGAGAGCACAGGGCTTTGCAAGGCGGGTGTTGAGGAAGGGCAGCTGAATTCCTTTGCCCTCGAGAGGGTCGGTGTGTTGTGCTAACTTTAGTAATGAGTGACTAAAAAGGGATGCAATAAAAGTATATTAAAAATAGCAAATGACCGTAGAAAGTGGATGTGAGACTCTGTCCCTTTGCACACCGAGAGAAACGTGGGACTGTTCAGGAGGAATGAAAAAGTGACAAAGTACAGAGCGGTGCAGAGCACCCCGCTGTTTGTGCAAAGCCAAGGTTAAATCACTTTAGAAGTAGGTAGAATAGAGCAGAAATATGTACAGCAAGTTAAAAAATCCAAAAATAGAGATTGGAAGAGTTATCATCTCCTCTGTGTCCTCAGCTCCAGGAACTGGGGATCCAGCCCCCCAAATTCCATGTTCTGTAAAAGCATGAGATTCCCCTTTGCTTTTTCTTTCTTCCCCCATTTGCAAAATGCTAACTCTGCTCCCTCTCCCGTCTCTCCAGTTTGAAGGAATTGACTGTGAGCCGGGGATGAATTACTCAGTACAGAGTTAACCAGCACCTGCTCGGAGTTAATTGGCATGTGTGCTAATTGCTGTGATAGTCACACTTGTTCGAGCGCGGGGGGAGGGAGCGATGCGGGCGCTGGCGGCTGCCTCTCTCCCAGCGCTTCTCCCTGGGGCGATGCTGAATTCCCTGATCCCTGCTGAGATTCCCCAGAGCACAAGAGGGTCAGGGTGAGTTTTTGCCGGTGTAGTGCCCGTGATTTTTTGGTAGGTTCCCTTCGGTGCCCTTGGACCCTCCTTGCCGGAGTGTAGCATCAGGGATGCTTATCGGTTTCCTTGGAAAACCAGGCTCAGGAGAAAGAAGCTGCTGTCTGAGAAGAGAATATATTTTAATATCTGGGGTTATTGTATTGAACAAAACCACCTGAGGCCCCAAAAGTTAAAAGTTACTTGTAACTGCATTCTGAGTGCTTGGCTATGTACATGTTCAGGTGCTTAAATTGCACTTGATTAGGGAGGAGGGTCATGGGTGATGCTGATGCCTCAGGATGGGCAGTCAGGGACCCAGAGCAGTTTGGTGGTGAAGGAGAGGGAGCTCCAGAGGGTGGTCCTGGGGTGGGGCCGAGTTGCAATGGCAGTGCTAGCGTGGGGAACAGGAGGGACAAAGGTGGCTCTCCAGGTTCTTGTGCTTCCAGGTGCCGATCAGAAACTCAAACCTGTGGTTGGACTTTCTGAAAAAGCCACCTGGGCAGGAAACATGAAAATACCTGGGTTTAAAAATAAAGTGGGGAAAAAACCCGACCAAAAAACAAACCCACTCCAAAACCCCAACTCCAGTACCAGGACCATGAAGAGAAAAGGGAGGAGTTTGAAATCCCCTCTGTTGGGTGCATTTGGACGGCAGCAAACATGTCATGCTCTTCCCCATCCCTCTTCTTCATCCCATCTGATGGTTGCCCTTGCAATGGGGTGTTTTCCTTCCTGTGCAGGGGAGAGAGATCAAGATCATCACATGGCAGCTCCTTTTCTCCTCGTGATGATGAGCAAAAAATTGTTAAATTGCCTTTTTCCAGTGGAGAACAAACATTGCCCAGTGGCATGAGCAAACCCCGAGGCTGGGACATTGGTCCTCATCCAGCCGAGGTGCTGAGGGTGCAAGGGTTGGGATTCAGAGCAACAGGAGGGGAATCTGTTTTGGTGATTGAAAAAGGGGATTTGAACTGAAACTTCTGAGGTTTATTTGTGGTCCAGGGAAGGGAATGTGGTTTGAATCCCATCACTCCCATGCAAGAAACACTGGCTCGTGCAGAGGTCAGGGCAGGCATGAGCAGCACTGGGATCTTCTCACCCCTACAAACATCCCATCTCTTTTTGAGCACTGTGGAGCTTTTGGCTGCGATAGCATCCTGTGAACAAGTCCCACAACGAAATTGTGTTAAAATATGTTTCCTTTCACTCAGTTTAAATTTACTGCCTGTTGTTCTCCAGTGTTTATTGTTGCTTCTGGAGAGTTCCTCTCTGGTTTGGACAGTAAATCCGCCGTCTTTCAGAGGGTTTCTCTGTCCAAGAGCTGCAGCACACGGAAAAAATTAGGATCTTGCCCTGGATCCGGATGCAGAACTGTTGCTGCTTCGTGCTGCTGCTGTCAGTTTTGAAGATGCTGAAGGTGAATATTTTTCAGCCAGTTTAAAGAAATGGGAACTCTGAAGGGAAAAGTGGCAAAGCAAACCCGACAGAAAGTTCCTCCTCTGCCACAGTTTCTCTGTGTGTGCAAAACCCTCACCTCGGCCCCGAACCTTGGGCTGTGGACTCTGTCCCATGTGGCCTCACAGAGAGGGAAACACTGGGTGGACACTCCAGGTGGATGAAAGCAAAATCCTCATTCCCTTTTGTCTCTTCCCATGTCATGAACCTTTGAGAGATAATCTATTGGCAGCCCAGGAGTTGCATCCCCTGCTCACTGGTGCCAGCCAGAGCAGTGGGGCTCTGGAACTGATGATGCTCTGGAACCTGTGGTGCTCTGGGATCAGCACTGGTCTGGGACTGGCAGTACTCTGGGACCTGTCCTTCTGAGCCTGTCCACAGAGGGACAGGGAGCACCAGCTGAAGGACATCCCCCTGGCACTGGCTCAGTGTCCCCTGTGGTGACAGTGCTCCTCACAGCCGGATGGTCCCTTCCATTCTGCTGAGAGGGAAACACGCACCAGATTTGGGAAATAATGATCCAAGCAGCAAAGGTCATCCCTGTATGGTCTGTCCTTGCAAAGAGTCTTCCTGGTGGGATTTACAAGGGGAAAAAAAGTCAAGTTTTGCTGCCCTTTGTCTCTCTGGTCTCCTTCTTGTGCTCCTGTTACTCATCCTCCCTGGAGGGCAAATGGTGGATTTGCAGGGAGGGAGAAGTCTCCCTCCGGACTCCTCAAACCTGCACTGAAACCTCAGAACATGATGCACAGTGAATAATTTATCCCCAAAAAAGATTATGTGACTGACATGACTCAGTGATCCCCAAAACAAGTGTGGGGTGAGACCATCAGGGCTTGTTTGTTGTTGAAGCATGCTGTGATGAGGAGGCAAAGGGTGGGGCCAAGGGCCCTGGGGGCCTTTAGTGTGGTCTGAGAGTGCTCTAAGGTGGGAGAGGAGCAGGAGGAGCTTGGTCAGGGTTGGCTGTGGCTGCTGCAGTGGACTTGGGATGAAGGGCCAGAAGAAAAAGCTTTTTTTTTTTTTTCATGCTGTTTGTAACAAGACCGAGAGCTGGGGACTGCCAAGTTGAGGCAGATAGGAAGCTATTTTGGGACCGGCTTTTCCCTCTGCCCGAGTTTTGGCAGAGGGCACCTCGCCTTAAATGCAATGTTATCACTGCTGTTATCCAGCCACTCAGAGAGAGCGCCAGGAGAAAAACATACCTGTGGAAAATGAACTGGCTGAAGGTCCCTCTTTGTTCCCCTCACTGCACTGCAGCACATGCTGTGAAATGGGGCTTGGGGGCTGTGTCAGGAGGTGCCCCAGAACATCTGGATACAGCTTGTGGCATCGGGGGATGTGGCTGCCCATGGTGGCTGAGCCTGTGCCCATGATGTGCTGTGGGGTCCCAGAGCAAGCCTGTGGAAGGAGCTGTGTGAGTGTCCCGGGACCCAGGGCACTCACTCCTTTGGGAGAGCTTAGGGCACATGATACCCCCGATTCGATCCACACACTCCCAGATCAATGGAAAAATCCAGTGCCTGGCTGTGACTGAGCTCAGTGCAAGGCTAGGCTGTCTCAGCTGCCTTCAGAGTCCTTCTTCCTCATAGAATTAGGTTTCTGTGCCTGGTTATAAGGTTTTTTTAAGTAATCAAATAAAGACATTTTAAAATTCCAAATTGAAGATTAGTGCAGAAATTTGAGACGGATTTAAATTGCCCAAGCTAATCACCAGCCACTTGACTACTTACGACTTTATTAAGAGAAAAAAAACCCTGGAGTGTCACGGAGGAATATGATTCACAGCATTGCTGCTGTCTCCTCCCTGAGCATTGCCATGCCTGGCCCACATGTGTCCTGTGGTGTTCTTGGGCTTCTTCTAGACCAGGTTGGATAAATCCCTCTGCAGCCTTTCTGGCCCCAGAGCAGAGTGGGAAGAAGGACCAGAGACCCACCCTGACCTGAGAGGTGGGATCCACACTGCTGGGGAGAGGATGCCAGAAGGGTGCTGGGTCCTGGGTAGGATTTGGGAACAGACTGTCTCACTCCTGTCTCTCTCCTTCTGCAGGTTTCTGAGCAGCTGCTGACGGCTCAGCCCCACTGGATCCGGCCACGCACGGGGGTACCATGAACTGAGCACGGAGCCACCCAAGGCTCTTTTTTTTTTTTGTTTTGGCTTTTTTGGGTTTGTTTTTCACCCAAGAGAAAAGCCCTCCACGCTCTTTAATGAAAGCATTTTAAAGTGGGTTACTTCTCCCCTCCCCTGAGCCGAAGTCGCCCCGGGTGTGGTGAGGATTTCCGGAGAAGATGGGGAGAAAAAAGATCCAGATCCAGCGGATCACGGACGAGCGCAATCGGCAGGTCGGTGCTGCCCCTCTCTTCTCCCTCCTCTCCCTTTCTCCTCTCCCGTTGGGGATTTTAAGGGTTCTGTTTCATAATGGCCCATTTCCATCCCATCTGGGGCCGCTGGTGCTGGTTTTTTCCCAGTCCATACAAGAAGCAGATGGGTGAGACTCGGCCCCGGGGCTGGGGCCAGGAGGATCCCAGACCCAGGCAAGCAGCCTCATTGCACCACAGCCCCCACCCAGGCATTGCTCCTCTTCTTGGAGCTCCTCATGCCATTTCCATCTAAGTGCTTTTCCAGAAGAAAGTATCTTCTCCACTTAGTTCTCTTTTTTTATTATTTTTTTTGTCTTGCAGAAAATATATTTCAGTTGACATTTTCCATGTGGTTTTTCCAATAAAAAACAGCCACAACAAGTATCCATTTTGCTGAATGCAAACAACCCAAATTATTCCTGGTTGGTTTTTTTTTTTTTCTCAATTGAAAACTTTCGTGGCTCCAGGGTTTTTATCCTTGGGCTATGTTGAAGCCAAGCCTGAGACACACACTCATGTGCATGTGTGTAGAAATGCATTTGTGTATCTCAGAGGGAAAAAAGCCCAACAGGTTTTTCCCAAATTTCTGTGTTCCTTGAGCTGGAGCAGTGGAGCAGCAGCTCTTTGCTGGGCCAGGTTTGCTCTGGGATGACTGCATCAATGTATTCCCCATAACCACAAGACTTGCAGGCAGGTCCTTTTGCTTCCTGTGCTCCTGGAGTTTGGCTCAGCAAATCCAAGCCTTTCTCCTTAGTCAAGCAACAACCACACCCCAGCGTGGCCCGCCACACATCTTTCCTGATGCTTTGATTGCATAAAACCAGAAAAAAACCAGCAGAAATGTGTGTGGATATATCCTAATGCTTAAAGAGGAGCAAAGAACAGAATTGGATGAACCAGTTTATTGCTCCGCAGCAAAACAATAGAAAATGACAGGGTTTCCTCATTACAGCTGCATTCGGGGGTGGGGGCTGGGATGAGCATCAAATAGGTTTTGGTGATGTCCCAGCTGCTCCTGGGGCTGTTTATCTTCATTATGAGGGGGAAACAGGGTCATAGAGGTTATTAAAGGAGTCAGGCTTTAGTTTATGGGGCAACACTGCAGAGGGGAGTGAGGAATCCACGGCAACTGAAGCCCCATTGGAAGTTCAAACAAATGTAAAATATTTGGTAGTGCTGATGGGGGTGTCATAACCTCGCTCTGCTGGATAAGCCTTTAGGAAAGGAAAGAGGCACTTCTCTGCCAGAGGCAACTGTCAAGGTGGTGGGACTGTCTATGGGGGTCTTGCTGTACCAGGTGGGATTTGGCAGCAGGAGTTGCTCTGCACAGCTGGGTGCTGTGGGCTTAACGTGTCTCCCATGTCATGGGTTCTTCCCAAAGCCCAGCTCCCTGGGCTGGAGGACATTGGTGTTCCCCTGGCAGCAGCAGCAGTCCTGGCTCTTCCAAAACCCAGTGTGGGAGCATTGCTCCCCACCCCGGCACGGCACGTCTCACTTTGCTTCCCAAAAACTCAGCCCTGTTCAAGTTGGGTGTCAGCAAAGCTGCAGCTGTTTAATTGGTCATCAGTGCAGCTTTGCAATCAGTTACTTTTGCTGCTCCCTTTCTTTGGGAAACAAGGACACACCAGGAAGGTGGGACATTTTGTGATGAAGGGTTGCTCCAGGCAGTGGGTTGTAGATCTGCTCTGTCCACAACAGTGGGAGCTGTAAGGGGGCTGACAACCCTCCTATTCCACACTGTATATGAGCAATGCCAGAGTCGACTCCATGAAATCAGAAATGTCACATCTTGCTTCATCTTGTGGAATCGTGGAATGGTTTGGGTTGGAAGGTACCTTGAAGACCATTTTGTCCCACCCCACTGCTATGAGCAAGGAAACTGTCCACTAGAACAGGTTGCTCCAAGCCCCATCCAACCTGGCCTTGGACACTTCCAGGGATGGGGCAGCCACAGCTTATCTGGGCACCCTGTGCCAGGGCCTCACATGGAAGGACTTCTTCCTTAATATCCCACCTAAATCTCCCTTTCTCATTTCAAGACCATTCCCCCTTGTCCCGTCACTATCTGCCCATGTAAAAAGTCCTTCTCCATCTTTTTTTTTAAGCCCCTTTAAGTCCCAAAAGGCTGCAGTGAGGTCTCCCTGTAGCCACCTTTTCCTTCTCACTGCCCTCCCTCTCCTGCTGTTGCGGATCAGCGATAAGAAGCGTCCGTGCGTGCGCGCCCGCCGTGGCTGCCGGCTGTCAGCTAAGCTGGCTTAGACCCAGTGCCTGGGAGCATCCTCAGCCCACCCCTGCCTCCTCGGCAGCCCCCCCATCCCGGCTGGGAGCAGGGGGCACGCTCGGCTCTCCCGTGCCACACCCCGGGAGCGGAGCAGCCCGGCGCTGGTGAATTATGGATGGGGCTTCGTGCCGCGGCGCCGCTGCTGGGAATGTAGGGCTGGCAGCTCCGGGCACCATCCTCGGCGTGCCCGGGTGGCTCCCACAGCACCTGCGCCTGTCCAGAGAGGGAGGGGTGGGATTGGGAATTGGGCAGGGATGTGCTGGAGGATGGTTGTGCAGGGAGGTGGAGGCAGAGCTGCTCTCGGCACCTGCGGTTCTGCTGATGCTGCTGAGGATTTCGCCCCTGACTGTGGTTTGGGGCTTCTGAGGCATCTCTTGGGAAGAGTTAAGGCTGAACAGAGGCTCACCAGAGCCTTTGCTGTGAGGTGAAGCTCTTCCCGTGCATTTCACCGAGCCTTTGTCATCAGTGAGTCCGACCCTTCTTGTGTCCCACATTCTGCCTTCTGTGGGGGCACAGACCACAAACTCACACAGAGGTCTGTGTGAAGACCCACTCATTCACAGCAGGACATGGAGTCACTGGAGCGGGTCCAGAAGAGGCTGTGAAGGTGCTCTGAAGGCTGAAGCCCCTCTGCTCTGGGACAGCTGGGCTTGTTCAGCCTGGAGAAGAAAAAGCTCTGTGAAGACCACGGACCCCCTTCCTGTGTCTAAAAGGGCTCCAGGAGAGCTGAAGAGGGACTTTGGACAAGGAGAGATGGAACAAGGGGGAGTATGGTTTTAAACTGAAAAGGTGGAGATTTAGGTTGGATATTAGGAAGAAATTCTGCATGAGGGTGGGGAGGCCCTGGCACAGGTTGCACAGAGAGGCTGTGGCTGCCCCATCCCTGGAAGTGTTCAAGGCCAGTTTGGACAGGGCTTGCAGCAGCCTGGTCTGGTTGAAGGTATCCCTGCCCATGGCAGGGGGCTGGGACAAGATGAACTTTTAGATCCCTTCCAACCCACAGGAGTCTGTGATTCTGTGAATTACAGCAGCAGCCAAAACCAGGGGACGAGAGCAAGTAAGAGTCACTAATGTCATTAGAGGAATTACTGGAGAGGATTTGCCACAATAGATCAGGCCATCAGTCCTTCAGGGCCAGGCCGCTGACTCTGGCAACCATCAGTATGGTTTGCATCAGGGGAAAGGCAAAAATCCCCTGCTAGTGTGGGGCAGTAATTCCTTCCTGACCCCTTTGGTGATCGGCTTATGCCCTGAAGCATGAGATTTGATTACCCTCTTAGACTTACAAGGTTAATTCTTCTAGATCGAGCTCGTGCACAGCATCAGGGGAAGGTTTGGGCTTTCTGTCCCTGGTAATGGGTGGATGTCCAAGGCAGTGTTAGGTGATGCTTTTGTGCGATGTGGTGGTTAAATGGTAAATCTTAGCTTTTCTCTGCAAGAAGCAGGAGTTCCAAGACAGAGGGATGCTCCTCTGCCCTGCCCCTACCAGCAGACAGAGTATTCCCTCATCTGTAGAGCAGTAATTTGGTGCTTTAGGTTCTACTTGGCTCTGCCCAGGTTGCTGGTTGTTTTGGGGCAGGTAACCCCACATTCTCCTTTGCTGCTCGAGGGCAAAACCCAAACCTAGCTTGTTCCTGGTCTTCATGGCCAAGAGCTGCCCACTTGTTTACGTGCCTTGGCCTCACTCCATTGCCTCACATCTTGGTGTCTGAGAGGGCTCATGGTGCATGGCCAGGTGTGTTTTGGTGAGGTATCCCCAACACTGGCAGCTGCAGAAACAGCCACCCTCAGCTGTTCCCTCTGTCTTGGCAGAGACACCATGTGTTTTCCTCTCAGGGGCTTCTCAGGCTGCTTGGAGGGTGAGTCAGAGCCACAGGGCTGTCCTGGCAGGGACAGCAAGGCAGGTCGTGCCAGGCTGTGTTACTGCTGGAGCTGTGGTGGAGAGTCTGGTCTCTGGCAGGGGTGTGGGCCCAGAAACACTGCTAACACAGTGCTGGGGAGCCCTGCGGTGGTTTCAGTGCCTGTCCTGCCATGGAGGAGCAGAACTGCAGCTGGGTCCCCACCTGAAGTCATTTAGTGCAGCCATGACTGCTGCATGGCACTGCCAGCTCTTGGTGTTGGAAACAGCCAAGTCCAGCACTGGGTAGCAGCGATTTTGGGTGGCCAAGAGGTCCAGAGTGCCACTGAGGAGGCAAGATTGCTGATGACACCAGAGCTGGCCCTCAAGGAATTTAATTTGCATCAGAGCGTGCCAGGGCTGGGACAGCGTTGGCAACGTGAGCACCAGCGCTCACAGTGGGTGCACGTGGAGGGCACAGCGGCACGGGGTGCCAGCCCTGCACTTTCCAGGGGATGAGGCGATTAGAGCTGAATCTCGTTACTGCTTAATCATCTCTGGGAGGTGGCGAGGAGGGGCAGCAGCTCCCTGTGCTGAGCGCACCCGGAGCTGCCCCTGCTGTGCCCTCTCACCACATGTTGGGGTCGTGGCTTCATCTCGAGGGGTGCAGAACCCTGGGCGATGTGCTGGGTGCTGTTGGCAGCATCGTGGTGGCACTGCTCCTCATTGCTGGCGTGGGCTGAGGAGCTCCATGTTGAGCTCTTTGCACTGTGGCTGTGACGCCACTGACTCGGGTTGAGCAAAGGCAGCAGCCTCCTTTACTCTCCTCCCTCAGCTCTGCAAATTAAAGCTGTTCAGCTCCAAAATCGACGCTGTGGTGGAAGCCCAAAGTGGGGTTGAACCCTCTCGTGTGGCAAGGGAGTGGCTCTTGGCACCCAAGGGCATTTCAGCTCAACTCCAGCCCTTTGGCGGGTGGCTGCTTCACCCCCAGAGTGATGCTTAGAGGAAAACTGTGACCTCTTGCCTTTTATTGTCTTTTTCTGCTTTTTATTTGCTGAGATGGCATTGGCTAAGCATCACGCCTTCCCTGGCAGCGTGCCGCATGTCCTGGAGGGTGAGGGACCCTCAGCAGCTGTCTGTGCTGCCGACGGGACTGGGAAACCCAAACCAGATCCCTTCCCACCAACTGGGTCCTGTTAAGAGCGTGGTGTGGGCTGGGAATTGCAGCCCGGTGTCTGCCCAGCAGCTGGAGTGGGTGTTGGAGCCAGCACCCAGCTCTGGCCCCGGGGGCCCACAGCCAGCTCACCAGGATCAGTCCTGCAGAAGCTGCCTTGTTACCCAGCAGTTCTGGTGACAGCTCATGGCAGGGTGGGTTGAGGGATGGGACCCCTGACAGGCAGGCAATGTGGAAAAATGCCTCAAGAAGGTTACGGGACAGCAAGAGTGAGCACCCGGCTCTGCGGGCTCGCAGTGCTCCTGGGGAAGCGCAGCCTACCAAATGAGAACTGGTGAGCAGGACAGTGAGTCAGGGGTGGGGTGGGCACCCCACAGCAGCTTCAGGGGCCTGCAGCTCCTGAGGTTGGGTGCTCACAGTGCTGATGTAGCGACTGAGGACAAGATCTCCATTGCTTGAATATTGGGCTTAAAAACCGCTGAGAACCCACAGCCCCCGGACAGATGGCAGCTCTGCTGGGGATTTTGCTGAAATTTATTTTCTCTTGATTTGGCAATATGTGGTTTCAAATGCTGATAATAATCTTTGTGCTTGTGAAGTGTCTGCTTTTGGAGGATCCCAAAATAGGCAGCAATATGAACCCATTGGAAGAGGGAAGCGAGAGAAGAGAACTCAGTGTTGAATCCAGTTGGGGAAACTGAAAGAGAATATTCCCTCTGTCCTCCTCTTTCCTTTGCAGTTTGTCCAGTGGTCATTTCCTTTTTCTCTGAGAGGTGTCAGCTCCATGGCAGCATGGACAGGGCTTCTTACCATGGCTGTTCTTGCTTTCAGGTGACCTTCACAAAGCGCAAGTTCGGTTTGATGAAGAAAGCCTATGAGCTGAGTGTCCTGTGTGACTGTGAGATCGCCCTCATCATCTTCAACCACTCCAACAAGCTGTTCCAATATGCCAGCACCGACATGGACAAGGTGCTGCTCAAATACACTGAGTACAATGAGCCCCATGAGAGCCGGACCAACGCGGACATCATCGAGGTGAGGCCACCCTGCTTTGCTATTGTGGTGGAGCCGGGGCTGGAACAAGCAGACCTTCCATACTCAGTGCCAGATGTATTTTGCATCATTTTGGTTCAGTCTACAAAACTACTCTGACCATGATGGTAGAGTTGAAGCTGTCTCAAGTTATGTATTGACCTACTGCCTAGAAACTGAGGTGCAGCCTTGCTTTGTGGGACTTTGCTGTGGTCTAGGCAAACCATGGGATGTGTTTAGAGGCATCTCATGGGGTTGCTGCAATGGAGTGCCTGGTGCAGCTGGTGACATTGCCCCAGCATGATGTTCAGACAGGCACAATGGTGTTGTGGGAGGGCACAAGCAACTGAATCACAGAGGAGTTTGGGTGGCATGGACCTTGGATGTCTCTGGTCCAGCCCCTGCTCAGAGCACAGCCAAACTCATGAGTTGGTGGGGTTGCTCAAGGCTTTTCTGTGTTTTATGGGTCTCCAGGGATGACTCAACCAGTCTGACTCACCCCTGCACTGCCACCAGCACCATGTCCAGACTCTGCTCATGCCAAGGCCACTCTCCTCCAGTCTGCTGGCATTGCAGGAGATGCTCAGCCACCATGTGCTGTTGGTGCCCCTGTGCTGGCCCTGTCCGCTGCTTTGTCCTCATCCCTGGTGTCGGCAGAGCATTGCTGAGCCCGAGCTCCCGGTGTTTGGCAAACACAAAGGTGCCAGTGGTGCCTCACCCATCAGTCACGTCCTTGTCGTCGGCAGCACCCATGGAGATGGAGCTGTGGGGTCATCAGTATGGGGGCAGCTGCTATTAAATCTGGGTAAATGCAGGCAAAGGGCTTGGTTGGGTAATTAGTGGCATTACAGCATGAATTAACGCCTGCAGAGCTGCTGGTAATGGAGTGGAGCTGCAGAGCCCCACACTGCTGCAGGAATTGGGCTCAACCTCTTTTGTCTTTGAATCCCTTGGCCAGCACACTCAGGCTTTGATTTCATGAAGGAGAAGGGAAAAATCCCAACCTGCCCTCTAAATCTTGCTTTCTTTTTCCTTTTTATTCTCTGTGAAATGTGTCTTTTTGAGAAGTCTGGACTTGAGGTTTTCACCTTGTTGTCTGCCTAGTTAAGCCATGGCTAAGCATCTGGCAGCATCTGCCTTCCCTTGCTGGGGTTTGGAGGCTCTTCTGCCACCTCACATTTGTGTAGGGCCTTAGAAATGGTTCAGAAATGCCCTTTTTGGCCCAGTTGAGCCAGGTAATGCCCCTTCACTGTGGAAATGCTGGGGTTTTGCAGACATATTACCCTGTCACGCTCGCCAGCACAGCCTCTCCGGGATGCTCAGACTGCGGCGCTCACAGCACTGAACAGATTTATCTTGGCCTAAAAATACCGTAAACATTTTGGGCAGCGTTCTCTGTTCCCTTATGGTCCAAGACGCAAACACTCCCAAGCCGACAAGTTACACACAGTCCTTGGCACCCAAAGAAACACTGTGTTTGCACCACATGAAAAGTTGGATCTGCATCCAAAGCTAAGGAGAGGAACATCGGGAGCGGAAGGATAATGGTGGATGGCAAGAAAAAGAGCCCAAACACGCCGGGCTCAGCACATCGTGCTGGCAGAGCCATCATGGAGTGAAACTCACTGGTGTGCAGACAGGTCTGGAGGCTTCTCAAGCATCTCTCCTCATCCTTGGCTTGGGACAGGGTTAGGGCTGCTCTAAGACTTTTACTGGTTTCTTTCCCAGCTCCATGCCCCCAGAGGATCATTCCTGCCTCTGATGCTAATTTCCATTTCCCCATGCCCAGGTCAGGTCCCACCAGCCCAGCTGTGTCCTCACTGCACACAAATGCAGTTTATCTCATGCTTCTTGGTGGCTTCCAGTTGAACTTGACTCCCAGAAAGTATCTTCACATTTTGGAAGCTTTCGCACATCAAGCATGTAGAGACTTTGGAGGTTCGGGCTGGGAATTTGTAACCAAATGCAATTTTAAGTGGATTTCCAAGGACTGCTGTGTGGACCCACCTTTCCTATGATTCCTGCAGCTCCTTACTGCCAAGGGATGCATCTCTGAGTGGCTCTGGCAGCATTTTGAGAAGGATGAGGAGCAGCTGAGCCCTGGGGGAATAAAGGCAGAAGCCTCTTGATTTTATTTTCCTGGTGGAGGGGGAGTGGGCTGCGGCTCTGGAGGCTGGTCGCTGGTACCACAACGCAGGACAAGTTGGCCTGTCCAAATTATGTTTTAAAACAACAGTAACCGTGAGATCTTCTGGCTTTTGGTCTTGATGAGGGGCATCTGTATGGGGGGCGCTGGGCGCACCCCATCCCGTGCTGCACAGGAATACCATGGAGGGGTTTATTCCCCTGGATATTTAGCAGGAGGCAGAGCTGCTCTGGGATGAGCATACACAGCCCCAGTTCAGGAGGGGTTCCACACCCCCTGACTGCCTTTTGGGGACCATCCCCTGTGGCAGCACCCCCATGTTTCAGCCGTTCTGTGGCTTGGCAGTGGCTGTTGTGAGTGGGATTCAGCCACATAACCCCTGCGGCTTCTCCGTGCCCAGTGAAGTCCTGGCTGTTGCAAGCTTTTAAGTCTGAGAAAATCTCTCTAATGCAGAGAGGGGGGTTTCCTTAATCAGGTGGGGGACAGCTGAGCCCCCAGACAGGCACGCTGGGTGCCACGTGCGTGCCCGGCCTGGGATCACGCCGGCTTTGCTCCTCGCTGTCGCTTCTCGTTTCCTCGCAGCCCGGCTGACGTGCCAGTTTCTGATAAGGGACTTGGACAGGGCAGAGCTCAGCAGGCGCTGGGATGCTCCGCAGCCAGTTAAAACCACACAGCCGTTTCTGTCCTTGCTTTGACTGAATGCTCGGGCTGGGGAGGGGAGGCTGATTTTCCCCTAATTCTCCTTCCTGGGGTTGTCAGTCACCAGGATGTGTGAAGTAAGGCATTTTGGAGGATGCTGGGGAGGCGGCAAAGTGCAGAGGCAGCTACCACTGTCGCGTCTTCATCCTCATTCTTGTCCTCATCCAGACTTCCCCAAAGCCCAGGGTGGTTGAGTCTCCCTCCTTTAAGGGAAGTCAACCACATCCTGGTCAAGCTTCCTTTCCTCTCACATGTTCTGCATTTCCTGTTGCTCTCTCACCCTCTTCAGGTTGGAAACAGGCTCCTGTGTGAGCTGGGATCATGGGAGTGGGAGTATTTCCTGGAAAAGAAGGACCTGCAGTGGATTCTGGCAGAATGGGCAGTCCTGAGGGTGGCAGCGAGAGGGGCAGATAATGAGCAAGGTGGCTTTTTGCCATGGGAAGTTCTCACCCTGGTTTTCTCCTCTGAAAGTTTTCTGCTAGAAAAGAATTGCTTTTAAATCTCTTTTATATGAAAAATAGTTGTTTTCCACTGGCTGCAGCCCAGTGACAGAAAGGTTTCCTGAAAACCTCTTTGTGTCTTCTGGTTTTACCCTGGCAGACAGAAGGAGGAGGAATGAAAAGGAAAGCTCTTTTCTAAAAGACCTTGCAGAGATCCCCAAAACAGGCATCTTTGGGTTTGATTCCTTCTCGAGTAGGATTGTTTTCATTTTACATCATCATGTTAAAAAGCTAAAAATGTGGGACACACATTTTTTTTGTCAGAAAAAAAAAAAAAGAACCAGTAGCCAACGCCTGTAGGGCTGGAAATGGCATTTTGTTGTCCCAAACCTCTTGTTGAGCAGCAGATTGATGTGAACTATGCTGCTCTGGCTCATATCCTGCTAAAACTCAGGCTCTGGTCACTCCCTGCCACCGGTAATTCCCGTCCCACTGCGCTGCAGGTCGGCTCTGGAGCTCATCCTCATCCCCTTCCCCACAGCTCTGGCAGCCACTTGCTGTGCCCAGGGTTATAGTCAGGGTTATGACAGGGTTACAGTCCCAGCTCAGGGGTCACAGTCCCAGCTCACAGGTTACAATCCCAGCTAACAGGTTACAGTCCCATCTCATGAGTTACAGTCCTATCTCATGGGTTACAGTCCCATCTCATGGGTTACAGTCCCATCTCATGGGTTACAGTCCTATCTCATGGGTTACAGTCCCATCTCATGAGTTACAGTCCTATCTCATGGGTTACAGTCCCATCTCATGAGTTACAGTCCCATCTCATGGGTTACAGTCCCACCTCACGAGTTACAGTCCCATCTCATGGGTTACAGTCCCATCTCATGAGTTACAGTCCCACCTCACGAGTTACAGTCCCACCTCACGAGTTACAGTTCCATCTCATGGGTTACAGTCCCATCTCATGAGTTACAGTCCCATCTCATGGGTTACAGTCCCACCTCACGAGTTACAGTCCCATCTCATGGGTTACAGTCCCATCTCATGAGTTACAGTCCCACCTCACGAGTTACAGTCCCACCTCACGAGTTACAGTTCCATCTCATGGGTTACAGTCCCATCTCATGAGTTACAGTCCCATCTCATGGGTTACAGTCCCACCTCACGAGTTACAGTCCCATCTCATGGGTTACAGTCCCATCTCATGAGTTACAGTTCCATCTCATGAGTTACAGTCCCATCTCACGAGTTACAGTTCCATCTCATGGGTTACAGTCCCAGCTAAAGGGTTACAATCTCTTCTCACAGGTTTGCCATCCTAGTTTGGGGATTACAATCCCAGCTCATACTGCTGCCTGTAGTGCCCAGGAAGGACTTCTTTGCCCATGCGCAGCCGCCTTGATGCTTTCTGGGAGTTCCAGTGGGTTTTCTGTGGGAGGGGGGATGGCAGCACTGCAGCAGCCCCTCACAATGCTCCAAACCCACCCTGGCAGGGGGCTGTGGTTCTCACAGACAATGAAGTTATGACTGATTTTAAAAAGTTGATGACTGGGAAGAGCGAGGAGACCAAGGCAAAGCTGTGTTGGGCACTAATGTATTGGACTGGCAGAAAGACTTTGGGAAAGGTCTGTTTCGGGGTCTGGGTGAGCAGAGTCATGTCCACTCCATCCCACCACTTTCCTTGACAGACTTGTTGAGGGAACTACTCTGAGATGATTTCCTGTGGACTTAGAAATGGCAAAATCCTGAAGCCGGTGGCAGCAGCCCCTGGCTCGTCCCTGTGCTTGTTTTGGGTGGCCAATACGGGGCAGAGCTGAGGGCACTGGGAGCTGCCTAAAACCTCCCAGCCTGTGTTGTTGCTGCAGGTTTTAGAAAGGAGAATGATGTTGTTGCTCAACTGAAACCTCCATTGAAAATTCCGTTCTGAGGTTCCCTCCTTCGAGGTCTCTGGGGATGGCAGTGGCTGGTCTGTCCCTGCAACTCCTGACCCTACCAGCAACTGTTTGTGGAGAAGAGGAGCTTCCAGGGATGTGAGGGATTGCCTTCGTTATTCCCAGTCAGGGATGGGAGGGCAGAGATGAGAGATCCAGTTCCTGTCCTTGCAAAGGAAATTGTGGCAAGATGGGCACAGCTCCCTGTTAGACACTGGAGGAAACTCGGCTTCATCCCTTCTGCTGCTCACGGAACAACTTCTCCCATCTTGGCTCTGAATGAGAAAAAGAAAAAAACCTCTTTTTTTAGAAAAAAGCTCAACATTCTGTCTTTCAGCTGCACCAGCGAAACAAAAGGTTTTTGAAAAAAAAAAATCCACAAAAAGCAGTTTCAAAAAAATAAAGGCAAAGCCATTCCTTCCCCACCAACAGCACCTCTTCCTCTTTTGGGCCATTCTGAGAACAAGGACATGGACAAAAATAGAAAAATAATAGGAAAAAAATCCTCAGGAATCTGCAGAACAAGCCGTGGAAATCTCCCGTTCCTGGCAGTTACTCTGATTCCCACTGCCTTTCTTTATAGAAGGACGACACAGGAATTAGGGATACCAGGAATTATTAGGAATATTCTTAGTAGGTATAAGAATTATTCAGAGTCATTGTTATTAGGTAATTCATTAATAATTATCAGGTAGCAGGAATTACTGGTAATGCCAAACAGTGTCAGATGCCACTGTGGTCAGGAGTGAGCCTGGTCCTTCCCTGCTGGAGCTGAACCTGGATGAAGATGTTTCCCCTCTGTGACTGAATCCCGTAACGAGGATGTCACAGGTTTCTGTACTTGAATTTTAGTAGGAGGGGGTGCATCCAGGATGGTTTCTGTACCTGAATTTTAGTAGGAGGGGGTGCATCCAGGATGGTTTCTGTACCTGAATTTTAGTAGGAGGGGGCGCATCCAGGATGGTTTCTGTTAGAGCCTGCCAGAAGCTTCTCCTGTCCTGGGGAGCCAATGACATCCAGGTCCAGGAGGGACTTCCTGCTGGTGGCCAAAGTTGTACCAATTAAGAATCATAGTCATGCCTCTGTGATAACATATTTAAGAATTTAGGAGTGTGGTGCAGCTGGAAATTCCAGCCATGAGATAACAATGCAGAGAGAGACCAAGGTCAGAGCAGGAGGAGGAGAAGCAGGGACCCCACACTGGAGCAGGGAGGGAAGGACTCAAAGCTGTGCCCCGCCCTGCAGCCCATGAGGTGACCATCGGGGTGTGGAGATTCCCCCGCAGCCCATGGAGGAGCAGGTGGATGCAGGAAGGACTTGTTTTGCTGTGGGAGGCCCAGGATGGAGTGAGATCCTGGAAGAGACTTGTGGCCATGACTCGTGGAGAAGGAGACCCACCCTGGGGCAGGTTTTTGCCTGTTAGAAGTGTTGCCAGGTGGGTGGATTCACTTTGGAGAGTCTATCAAGGACTGTCTCCCGTGGGAGGGACCCCACGGGAGCAGGGGAAGGACTCAGAGCTGTAACCCCTCTGCAGCCCGTGGTGAGAACCATGGTGGAGCAGCTGTGCCCCTGCAGCCCACGGAGCCCATCGGGGGGCAGAGACCCGACTGCCCCCCATGGAGTGACCCACAGGACAAGAGCAATGGCAGCAACAACACCCACCTGCAAAACTCCCATTCCCTGCTCCCTGGAACTGCTGGAAAGAGGGAGGAGTGGGAGGAGAAAGATGTTCTTAAGACTGATTTATTTCTTACTTTTTAGGTTTAGTTCTTATCTTGTTAGTAATAAATTTAAGTATTCATCCTCTCTGACTTTGTTTTGCCATTATCTCTCAGCTGTTTTTTGCCTTTTCTCCTCTTCCTTCCCCTGTGGGAAAGGGGAGGTCCTGGAGGTTTTGGTAGACACCGTGTGAAAACCACCACAGAGGATGAAAATGGCACCTGGGAAGGAGTAATTTTAATGAAAAATACTGTGAAAAGCTTCAGCTGGATGGAGAACGGTCTGGGGGTGGGTGTGGTACCCATTGCTTGGCTGTGGCCACCTGGCTCCAATGTCCAATGAGCCAGACCTGCGGGAAGAGTGGAGCCGTGTGGCACCATGTGGACCAGTGTTGAGCAAAGCCTGAACGTGGTATTCCCAGCCCTTCTGGAGACATCCTGGTTTTCACTCACTCCAGCAAAACTTCCCCTACAAACCCTGTGTTTCCCAGAGCTCACAGGTAGTTGAAGAGACTCCCAAATACATGTGGGCATTGGCCTCAGAATGGAGATGTTTATTTCTGTTTAGGAAGACAAAGAATTGTCGTGGCTTTTTTTTTCTCCCCCCTGCTGAATTTGGCAGGAAAAGGGACCAAGACTTCCAGGAAATTCTGTAGCTTTGACTTCTAAAAAAACCCGAATTGGCTAGTGCTTGTTCCGTCATAACGCCTGATTGCTTTTGGTATGTTGAAAATAGAGTGATTAAATGTGGATCTCAGTTGGCTGCCGAGCACAAATGAGGGACTTTGGGGTGTCACTGTCCCCTGTGCATGGCCCGGGCGGACTGTCACCAGGCTCTTCCTAATGAGGAGTTGTCACCTTGTTACCTCGATGCAGCAGTGCCTGAGACCTTTCCTGATTGTGCATCCAGTCTTGGCATGGGGTTTGCTGCCCGGTGTTGTCACCCCCCTGTGCCACCCCCAGCAGAGCTCACAGCTGTCATTGTGCCACATGCCTTGTCCTGCGAAGCGCTTCCTGTGGCATCTTTGTGTTTGGTAAATGCCACCCATCTGGTTTTGTCAGGGATGAGCTACTCTTTACTTATTATTTTGAGTTTTATTTTCCTGTTTAAGCGGGTTTTCCCTGGTTTTTGCAGGAGACTAGAGAGCATTGAGGTCTATTTCCCCTTTGTGATACTGTGGTACTCATAGGTGACGAATGTGCCTGAGCTGGTGTGGGGCCAAATTCAGCTCTGGTGTGCCCAGAGCCTTTGAAAGCAAGGTAGTTTCTCTTTATCCCTCCCCATGCTGTAACTCCTAAATTAGAGGTGGTCTGTCATCAAAACCCTGGGTTTGTATCCTGACTTTTTGACCCTGTTGAGTCAACAGCATCTTGGGGTGATGGTGTTGATTTGTGCAAGGACAAGTCCTGGTCCGTCCGGGCTGGCGGATGTTCTTGGAGGGACCTGCCCATGTTCCCCATCCCCACTGCTGGATCTCAGACTGTCATGGTTGTGTTTTCAGACATTAAGAAAGAAAGGTTTTAACGGCTGTGACAGCCCGGAGCCCGACGGTGACGACTCCATAGACCAGAGCCCTTTGATGGAGGATAAATACCGCAAAGGCAGCGAGGATCTGGATATCCTGTTCAAGCGATATGGTGTAAGTACCTGCCTGTGGCTGGAAAACCTTCATTATATGTTCTTTTCTGTTTTGTTTCTCTTCTGTTCGACTTCCTCCCAACCTCGTCCCCTGCTCCCTCCCCAACACCCCACCCCGTGTCCCCCCAAACGTAACAGGCGCTGAACAAGAAGCACAGGGAGTGCGAGAGCCCGGAAGGGGATGAAGTGTTTGCGCTGACCCCACAGACGGAAGAGAAATATAAAAAGATTGATGAGGAGTTTGATAAAATGATGCAGAGTTACCGGCTCGCAGTGAGTAGCTGGTGGCCTGCAGCCCCCGTCCCCTCCTCCGTGCCTCCAGGTGACGGGGGAGGGTGGATTTTGCATGGCTTTGCTTTGGAGCCGTGCCATGCCTTGGGAGCCGATGCCCGCAGCCCCCACAGCCCCAAATGCACCCGGATCTGATGGGTGAGATGCATGAGGGTCCTTGAGGGTCCCTCCTGTTTCCCACCCCTGGGAAAATGGTTCCTGTTAGCTCCAGTATTCCTGATTTTTCCTAGCTCTGGCTGGGCAGAGGAGGAGACTATTGCTCCTCTTCCCTCCCCTGCTGAAAATACTGAATTAGGGCCTCCTTTTTCATCTGCTTTTCCCCCATGAGGAATTTTTGTTTAGATTGAGATCCCAAAGTTCATGTGAGCTGGTGGTGGGTGCTGACCCCTCACATCCCTTCAGGACTCAGCCCAGTTTCGGCTATTTTGCATTAATTCCCCCCAAATCCACCAAGCCCTCGGGGCAGCTGGTGGCCGTGGCAGAAATCCAGGGAGGTTTTAGCCTGTGATCCTGGAGCTGTCACCAGCACCGGGGTGGCATCAGGACAGTACTGAAAGGGATTTGTGTCAGGAGACGGGAGGAGGAGGGGGACATGTTTCAAATTAGTTGTTAGTTCAAGGGAGCAGAGACTATCGATGCAGGCAATGGCTGTTCGGGGGGATTAACCCTGAGTCACTGGAGCCATAATTAATGCTGTGGGAGCTGGAGAGAGGCTCCTTTTCCAGGGATAGATGGAGCGCAGCAAAAATTGCATACATACCCCCTCTGCAAAGTAATCTGCCCTTTAGTGAGTTGCAAACCCCCACAGGTTAAAATTCTGGATTTTCTTGAGAACGAGGTCTGGTGAAATCCCCATGTTTTATTTTGCTGACTCAGCACTGTGTTGCTCCAGGAGCCTCGCAAGGACCCCAAAATCTGCATCTCCATCCCCTACATCTTCGGGTGGAGGGGATGGGGGGACTGCCCTGAGACCTGGGAGGGCTGGGCAGGTGTAGGAGAATGCTGTGCAGGAGGTGATGGTCACTTGCAACTCTGGTATGACAGTGAGCCCAGCCCTATGGGTGGGTTCAGGGCAGGATTAGCTCTGGTGAGATTTGGATCTACCTTGTCCTCCCCAGTCTCACTACTGGAGAGCAGGTGTCCACCCTACCAGGGCTTATGTGGTGTGGGAGTACAGCCCCAGCTGGACATGCAGCTCCCTGGCACCTGGCACAAGCCCTGCCACTGGCGCAGAATGAGCCCAAAAGCCACCTGAGCTTTCCCCTCGGGAAGCAGGGACTGCTGAGCATCAGTATGTGTCTGCTGTGAAGGGAGGGCTCCCAGCAGGCCCCCGTCATCCAGACATGCCAATCCAAAGGGACAATCTCTGCTCCAAAGTCCTTAGGGCTGGTGGCATTCAGGTGCTGGGCGGCTCCTAGTCAGGGCATAGCATCTGGCTCCCTCACCAAACCTCCCCGGCAGCGAGGGGACGAGCGGTGTAGGTGGAGCGTGTGTGGTTGAAGAAGATGCTTTTCCATTTTAACTGCTGGGTTGGTTTTGTGTGTGACCAGAACTAACGCGACGGGTGGCCGGGGCAGCTTAATGACAGCCATGCCTGCTAACGAGAGGCTTCGGCAGGGCTTCTGCCTCTCTTGTTTGTCCTCACTTCTAACGAGAGCAGAAACATGTAGTTTGGCTGATGTGTGCATCTTCTCCCCCAGATTTTGGACCGATGTGCAAACCACTGTCCCTAGTCGTGTCCTCCCTGGGGCAGGGGGATCTGGTGGCCTGGGTGTGTGTTGCTGCACGTGAGGCCAGCATCAGCCTGATGCTTGTGTGCAGGTGCAGTGGGAGACAACTGGACTAAGGCAAACCTCAGCTCTCCGGCCAGTGTATCCACCTCCTGGCTCTATCACAGCATTGCTCATGCTGTGATGCAGAGGGGGTTTAGCTCTTCCTCTCCCCCTCCCTGGGAACATGCACGCACGTTGGCACTGATTTGTTACACAACGCTGCTCTGGTATTCGTGCAACGCCCAAGAAACCTTCCTCCTCCTCCTCCTCTGGTTCTGCTGCCATGCAGGATGAGGTCCTGGGGCTGAGCAGAGGGCGGGCTCCACGTTCCAGCTCTTCCCAGCAGTGTGGGAATTGCTGAGCCCTGCCTCTGTGAACGGGAGCAGTGCTGCAGTGCAGGCTCAGAGCTGCCGTCCTCGCAGCCTGGCTGCGGCCGCAGGGTACCTCTGAAGGACGGGATGCCCTTGGGAGGCAGGTGGGGAGGGTTCCTGGCAGCCAGGCGTGGGTGAACACTGTCCCACTCCTTCCTTCCATCCTCTTCTCTGCCTCCAAGGAGCACCACCCATCCAGGAGCAGATTTCTGGAGGGGAGGGGACCACAGGGCAGCAGCCCCCACTCAGCTACAGTGGGGAGATTCTTGACTCCCTCTGCCGTCACCAGGGCAGCCTCTGGGGTCCTGGGTCTTGCCCTGCCGTGGTCTCATCCAGAGCAGGGCTACTCTGCCTCTCCATCCCTGAGCAAATTAAAGTGGGACTTTAGCAAAGCCTCTGCTAAAGCCTCTAAGCAGGTGCCGGCTCCTGTTAATGAAGAGCAAATCAGTGACATAAGACAGACAGCCAGGATAATTGCGGCGGGTCTGGCTCCCACGGGGACGCTGGTAGGTGAATCTGGTCCTTGACCTGTGGTCAAGGATAGGGCTTTTAGCAATGCTCTCGCTTTGCTGGGGTCAACTTCTCCTTTCCAGCAGCTCCCAGAGGAGCTGGGATGGATCCCAGCGTCACCCAGAGACTGTGCAGAGCAAAACAAGTCTTTCCCAGGTGCTCAGCCACCAGCAGCAGTGCCAGCCCAAACTGGGATCCACTGCTGGGCTCCTTGGAGGGCTCTTCCCACTCCACTGGATGAGGAACGGCCTCATAAAATCCCTGCCAACTGCTTGGGGTGAAGGGTCGTGCTGGTGGGGGCAGACCACTGGTGTGCTGCCCACCTTTATGCTCTGGAGTGTTCCCAGCTTCTCTTCCGTGGCTGCTCTGAACACACTGAGGGTAAATGAGGCCAAAACAGCTGGTTGCAGAGCTCTGGTGTGTCTGAGCAGACAGCCCATTGCTCTTCCCAGTGTTCTTCAGTTGTCTGGCTCTGGTGCATCCCCTTGAAAGGCCAGTGTGGATTCAAGCACAGCAGTGCAGGCCAGCAGTGAGATGGAGGTTTGGGGGGCCCTGACTGTCCCCCCTTGATCAGCAGTGGGTGTTGCTGCTGCTGTACTGCAGGAACTCGACTCTGGCTGCCCTTTACCCCCCTCTGTCTGTTCAGTCCGCAGTGCCCGCTCCAAACTTCGCCATGCCCGTGACGGTGCCGGTGACCAACCAAAACACGCTGCAGTTCAGCAACCCAGGAAGCTCACTGGTGACCCAGTCCCTGGTGACCTCCTCGCTGACAGACCCCCGGCTCCTGTCGCCACAGCAGCCAGCACTGCAGAGGAACACGGTGTCCCCGGGGCTGCCACAGCGGCCAGCCAGTGCAGGTGAGCTGTGCCATGACCCTTTGCACCCTTGCCTCCTCATCCTCCCTGTCCAGAGCACCGAGCATGGGGCGCCCCACGTAGCAGGGGTTACCCCTGCTGCCTCCATCCCCTGCCCATGGCTCTGTGTTCCAGCATCCATGGGTGGCAGGATGAGTCTGGAAGGGTTGTTGCCCCTAAGCGTGTGCTCCTGTCCTCCTGCCAGAGGTTGATGCCCCCGGTTTTTGCCTTGTTCCCACACTGAGGGGAACCTCCTGCCTTACCCAGGTCTCTTTGAGAGCTGGATCCCTGCAGGGATCTGTTTCAAGGTTGAGTAGTGCAAGATGAGTCACGCAGCACCAGTCCCAGTCTCGGGGGTGGGTGCCGGCATCCCGCTTGCCAGTGGCACTCCGGTGACATGGGACTGCTGCCTAAAAAGGGCTGTTCTGAGTCGGGCCGGGCTGGTCGCAGTTGGTCGCCAGTGATTACTCATGTGGCTCTGCTGACAGATTGGAGGAGCCGTCATTTCCAGCAGGGACCGGCGATGGGTGGTGGAGGGCGGGGTGGGGGAGAGGAGTTGTCACCCGTGTCCCCTGCAGTGCTGAGGGGTGATGGGGACGACGTGTGGCCACAGCCCGGCTCTCCTGCAGTGTGATCATAAATAATAATAGCGTGCAGAAAAGCCCCTGCGTGCTATTTTGGGTGTCACAGATGGTCTGTAAAAGTTGCACAGGCTGCAAATGGCAGAGGTGGTGCCTGTGACTGCCTGGACGTCTGATCCTTTCTAAGGGGTTGGATTTGGGGAGAAGGGCTGGGCCGTGCCTCCAGAAGTGGGTTATGTGGCGGGTCAGGGCGAGCATGGTGAATTGCATGGGATGCAGTAGGAACTTTGATTCAGAGGCAGCTTGTTTGCTCACTGCTCTCCCTGCAGGGGGCCTCTGGGGGGCCTTTAAGCAGGTATAATGATGAGGCCCCAGACCTGCAGGACAGGGGTCATTGTGTTCCAAGACTGGTCCCATAGAGCAGCATTTCACTCCAAGCAGAGCACTCTTCTGGCACAGGCAGCCATCACTCTGGCAGCAGGGATCTCCTGCCCTCTCACAGGCCCCTCGGCTGAGAACAGAGGAGGCTCCATGGTAAAATAGACCCCGCTGGGGGCTCGGCATTTCCAGCTCACTTGCTGCTCGTTTGAGGGGGATCATTTTGTGGTTGCAAGCACAGAGGTGTTCCAAGTCCAGCCATCTGTGTCTTATTCGCTTGCTGCCTGGGACATGGGAGAAGTCTTGTTTATAGGAGCCAGCGCCTTGCATGTTAGAAAATCTCTTTTTTTCCCTTAGATTTTTTTTTAGCACTGCACCGGAGCCGGGTGTGTTGTTTCCAAAGCAAACATGTCGCGAGCTCTGGGTGGGTGCTTTGGCACTGGCCTGTGCCATCGGCTTGGGGATGGGAGAAGGGCAGACAAAGGGGTGTACATGACTGGGAGTGGAGTTGGCATCCCTCATCCAAGGGAGTGAGCCCACTTCAGCAGCATGAACACCAGGGGCTGGGGTGAAAGTGAGGTTCCACAGCAGGGCACTACCCCAGAATTGTAGTGGGGTCCCTCCTGCAGGACTTTGGAGGCACCGGGACCTCTGGCTTCACATCACTGTCCCTTGAAGGGAAGGTGCTGCGGTGTCATGTCTACCACATTCTGTGGGTCACTTTGCCCTTTCTCAAGCTGTACAATTTTTGGGAGCACTGCCCTTCTCAATCCTGCTCCCATGTGGGGAGCAACTGTGCTACCCTGCGCAGCAACAGCTCAGCCCTCCCACCCTCCTCCCGCTGTCAGGGGTTGCTGCAAGCCTGAAGCCAAGAGCCATGGGCTGAATAAGTTTTTGTCTCAGGTTTCCCCATCTGGGTTGAGAAGGGCTGGGCAGTGGTTAGAGGTGGGGTTTGGGATCGGAGGCTCCTCGTCCCCAGCCCAGGGCTCCGGGATGACTGCGGTCTCAGCCTCAGAGCCTCTGCGCCTGCGGCATGGCCAGTCAGCCCCAGCTGGGGAATAGGTGGCTTTCAGAAATAACTCCATAACATGACAGAAAAAAGTCAAATCGTCTTGCAGGCAAAGCCAAATGTTCAGATTTTTGGGAACGAAAAGGCTTCTGGTCTGGTTTTTCCTGGCCTGGTGGGGAGTGGCGGCACTTTCCAAGTGTTGGGACCGTGGGAGGCCGGATCATAGCAGAGCCCTGGCAGTGCAGGGATGGTTTCCATTCAGCGTGAACATTACAGGGGGAGTAGTGTTTCACATTGTGCTGCTGGGGCTCTCTTCCCCAGCAGCACCGGCCCTGTGTACCCCCAAAGGGGAGCTTGGAATAAAATAGCCACAGTGTTTTCCAAGCTTCCTCCTTTGGAGCAGGCTCCTGTGTGCCTGGCTCTTTCCCAAAGGAAACGGATCTGCCTGGATAGTGTTTCCCAACCTGATCACCAGGAATGCTGCTCATTTTGCTCAGGACTTTCTTCCCGGGAACGCAACCCCATTTATATTTCTCTTCTTTCCTCCATTGTGCTCCTCCCCCACTTCTGCCTCCCAAAAGTAGGGATGCTCCCTGTTTCTGCGCTGATGTTTTTCTGGTTACTTTGCAGGGGCGATGCTTGGGGGAGACCTGAACAACACAAATGGAGCCTGCCCAAGCCCCGTGGGTAAGTGAGGAGACTTTCAGCCCTGTGCCCAGGGCTCTGTGTGCCACTCCTGCCCTCAGTTTCCCCACATGTCCCATGGGGTTTTGCTTTGTCATTCAGCATCGCCAGTCCATAGGGAAGTGCTGGGGAAAATTTTGCTGTTGCTGTCAGTGGGAGGTGTTGGCATGTGTAGCTCCAGGCCAGCACCTTTTTGTGGAGTGCTGATTTCAGTGAAGATCCCAGAGACTGAGGTATATCTATCTCCCCTGGGTCTCTGGGAGGGCTGAAGAACAGGGAGATGACTTCCAAGGACCAGGATTTGGGCAGCACTGTGTTTAGTTCCTCGTGCTGCACCTGGTTCCCCCCCTGACTTTGGGTGATGAATTAACATTCAGTTCCTCCCCATGCTTGGGCCTTATAAAACAACTTTACTGTAAGGAAAAAAGCTCATTAAGGTCCCTTTCCACTGTGAGAGCCTCGGTGCTAGCAAGGCTCAGGCCTTGTGGCTCAGCTCCCCGGCTGTAAAATGCACTAACAACATCTCCATCGCCACATCTGTGTCTGCAGGCTGCAGGCTGGGGACGTCGGGCTGGCACTGGTATGGGCGCAGCCCAAAAACCAGGGATGGCTGTGGGTCCTGCTGGGAAGCTGCTGCAGGCTGGGGACGTCGGGCTGGCACTGGTATGGGCGCAGCCCAAAAACCAGGGATGGCTGTGGGTCCTGCTGGGAAGCTGCTGCAGGCTGCAGTCCTGGGCTTGGCAGGGTGGATGCTGTCTGTCCCAGGGTGAAGGCAGCCTTGCTCCAGGAGCCTGGCTCCTCGCCCCCTCCAGGCCTTTCTGCAGTGGGACTCCACTCCGACAGCACAGAGGAGGAGTGTGAAATTCCACATCGCCCCAGTTAAAACCAAATCGGAGCCGGGTCCCACCGGCTGTGTGGACGGGTCTGTTCCAGTTGTACCGTGGCTGCCCATCCACGTGCCCTGCACCGCAGCCGCTTCTGGGAATAGTTTTTTCCCCGTGCTGGGCAGCAGCCATGCCAGCGCCAGAGGGATTTCTTCCCAGCTGCGCCTCCACAGCAGACCTCGCCAGGGCGATGTGTGGGGCTGCGTCTCCTCAGAGCCTCGCAGTGCCCGACACGGAGCTTTGCTGCTCCTCGAGGACACAGGGAAGGGGCCGTCGTGCCGCGGTCCCCAGGCACCTTGGCGGCCCCTCTCCCCCCCGGCCGCCCCCACTTCAGCTGTCGGGAGCAGCCGTGGCAGTGCCGAGCTTGGCAGGGCCCGTGAATGTCAGCATTGACGTCACCGGAGCATTCCCCGCGTTCCTGTCGCCACTGCAGGAAACGGGAATGAGCAGCAGGGACAGCCCGGCCGGGGCCAGCCCCGGAGCCCCCCTGTCCCCGGACCCCCGCCCGCCCGGGGCTCCCGGCTGCGGGACTGGAGCGGCGCTCTGGCTCTTGGCTCTGGCTCTGGCACTGCGCGTTCGGTTTTCAGATACCTGGGACATCTCTTCCTCCTCCTCCTCCTCCTCCTCCTCCCCCTCCTCCCTTGCAGTCTCTGCAGCACCGACTGATCACCTGCTGCCTCTGAGTCATCGGCTGCGGGTGCCTCTGGCCGGATCCTGCAGCGATTCCGGCTGTATCCCGGCTGTATCCGGGCTGTATCCCGGCTGTATCCGGGCTGTATCCAGGCTGTATCCCAGCTATATCCAGGCTGTATCCCGGCTGTATCCTGGCTGTCTCCGGGCTGTGTCCAGG
>VXAU01000787.1:264253-282905 GCA_013399695.1 Formicarius rufipectus
CACCTTGGCGGCCCCCCCCCCCCCCGGCCGCCCCCACTTCAGCTGTCGGGAGCAGCCGTGGCAGTGCCGAGCTTGGCAGGGCCCGTGAATGTCAGCATTGACGTCACCGGAGCATTCCCCGCGTTCCTGTCGCCACTGCAGGAAACGGGAATGAGCAGCAGGGACAGCCCGGCCGGGGCCAGCCCCGGAGCCCCCCTGTCCCCGGACCCCCGCCCGCCCGGGGCTCCCGGCTGCGGGACTGGAGCGGCGCTCTGGCTCTTGGCTCTGGCTCTGGCACTGNTGGGCTGTATCCAGGCTGTATCCAGGCTGTATCCCAGCTATATCCAGGCTGTATCCGGGCTGTATCCAGTCTGTATCCCGGCTGTATCTGGGTTGTATCCGGGCTGTATCCGGGCTGTATTCAGGCTGTATCCAGGCTGTATCCGGGCTGTGTCCGGGTTGTATCCAGGCTGTATCCAAGCTGTGTCCCTGCGTTCTGACCATGCACCACAGCATGTGCCACCCTCGGGATGCAGCACCCCCTCCACCCCTCCTGCCCTGGGGAGGGGACGCTGAGCCCTGATTGTCCCCGTCTCAGCTCAAATTCACACCGGGGTGGTGCAGGGGCAGCCCAGAGAGCTTCACTTTTAGACCACTTATATTTTTTTGGGATGGGGCCCTTTGTTGGAAAATCCTGGCAGGGGCTCAGCCTGTCACTGTCTGGCCCACAGGAGTGGTCAGGTCCAGGCTGAGTGGAGACGGCAATGACAGTGCTCAGGGTCACCCACCTTTGGGCATGAATGACAGCACTGGAAACCCAAACCAGCTCCTCTGCAGCACAGGGGCCACCCTGATCCACACCCCACCCACAGTGTGGCATGCCTCAAACATGTGCACCCATGTCAGTGCCATCTTGGGAAGGAGAATATCAAGGGGTTTAACATTTGGCTTATCCATGGCCAGTGGTAGTGTGGGTAGTGAAGGTCACCTGGAGAGTTTCTGCATCTTTGTTTTTAATCCATCTGAAAGCCAATGGCCTTGTGAGTGGGACGCCACCAGCTCACAGTGGTCCCAGGACTTGATGCACCAGGCACATGCCTTATGTGTGGCTGCACATGGTGGTTGGAGACTGGAGAACACCTCACTGAGGACAGGAAAACTCTATCATGGACATGTATACCAGAGTTGCCAACCTGCAGCAGCCTGGCCACCACTCCCCGATGGCAGCTCCCAGGCACTTAGCAGGGCAGCACCTCCCATCCTTTGTGGCATTGGTGGGATCAGACCCGTGGCTCCCGGGGAGCTTGGCCATCCCCTGTGCCCGGTTCACCCCACCAGGGCTGCATCCAGCCCTGGGATAGCTCTGGAGAGGCAGTGGCTGGGGCTCAGCCCCCGCACGCCGTGGCGTCAGTGCCACAGCCGCCTGCTGAAATGCAGATGCAGCGCAATGGTAGATGTGATTAATAATGCAATCAGCGACCTATTTTTCCCGGTCTAACGTGCAATGAATATGAGGGCTGAATCCTGGTGATTGCTGAACGTCTTTCTATCTTTGGGGCCTATTCAGGAAAAAAAACCCCAACCCTCATCAGAACAGTAATCTGATCCAATTTATTCCTTTCCTGATGTTCATCAAATCTTTTCCTTTTTAATTCTTTTTCTTCCTTTCCTTTCTTCTTTTTTATCCCCCCTCTTTGCACATAAAATCCTTATATGGGACAACAGGAGGAGGAGGAGGAGGAGGAAGGAACCTCAGATCTTCAACAGGGCACTGGGAGCAGTGAACTGAGTCCTCACTCGGCCACAGCTCCTTTTTGCTGCCCCAGTACCGCAAAGAGAGCTTACAAATGAATGTACCAGGGCCACAGTGCCTGGCCACAGCATGTAAAGAGCCTCGGATCAGACCTCTGAGATGTACTGGTGTTACTGCAGGAACAACAGGGAGTTCCTGCAGGTTGAGGGGCTGCCCTGGGTGCTGGAGGCTTGGGGCCACTGCCTGCCCTGCCCTCACTCTGCAGAGTGAGCCTGCCTGAGTGTGTGAGGGCTTTGAGGAGTTAGGGGTGGGATGAGATACTGCTCTCCCAGGAAGGAACACTTATGGAGCCCTGCTGTGGCACTGCTTGCTGTGTATGTGCTTACCACAGTCATGAATTCACCATCACCATGTATTTACCATTTCACCATTGCCACGCATTCACTGTCACCGTGCATTCACCATTGCCATGTATTCGTAGAATCATGGAATCATGGAATTATTTGGGTTGGAAGGGACCTTAAAGATCATCTAGTTCCAATCCCCCTACCATGGGCAGGGACACCTCTCACTAGACCAGGTCATTCAAGGCCTTGTCCAGTCTTGAACACTGCCAAGGTTGGGGCATCCACAGCCTCCCTGAGCAACCGGTTCCGGTATCTCACCACTCTGACAGTAAAGAATTTCCTCCTATTATTCAGCCTAAATGTCCCCTCTTGCAGTTTGTACCCACTCACCACCATGCACTCACCATCTCTGCTCTCAGTGCTGTGCTTTCACCATCATTCTGTCCTCTGTGTCACCCGTTTTCTTGCAGGAAATGGCTATGTGAGTGCCCGAGCCTCTCCAGGTCTCCTTCCCGTGTCCAATGGCAGCAGCATGGGCAAGATCATCCCAGCCAAGTCCCCGCCACCACCCTCACATGGGACGCAGCTCGCTGCCAACAGCCGCAAGCCAGACCTGCGTGTGATCACCTCTCAGAGTGGAAAAGGACTGATGCACCACCTGGTGAGTGCGTTTGGGTCTGTTGGGGCACCAGATGGGGTGGGAGTGGATCCCCTGCCAGTGGACAGGCCGCGGAGGGACTTGGTGATGGAGCAAAGGCAGTGCAGGCACCTGTTCAATGCAGTAGTAGAGGGAGCTGGCTGAGGCCATGCTGGTGGGGATCTGTGAGGAGGAAGGCCTGGATTCCCATCTGCACCGTGCTGGATGGTGCAAACCCCGTGCCGGGCACCGCTCTCACCCTCCATGCCCCGTGGGGGCGAGGGCATGGCACGAGCGAGCGCGGGGAGCAGCGGGGACGGGGCGCTTGAGTTAACGGTGCCTCTCGGTTCTCTCCCTGTTCTCCTGTGGGCAGACCGAGGACCACTTGGCTCTGGTGAGTTTCCTCTGAGTGTGCATGGCAGCGGGGTGGGACGTGGGCCACTTGACCCCTTGGTTCCCACAGCCTGCCCTGGCTTGGCGGAGGCGTGGAGCATGCAGAGTTGGAGGGCACCGGCTCCTTTGCCCTCTGTTGGGAATGCAGTGGGATGTGGGCACCAGCATATATCCAGTCCTGCCTCAGAAAATCAACCTCCAGAAGAGCACACTTTTAGGAAAATCAGTTTCCCTATGGAAAAGAAAGAGCTGACATGAGCTGTAAAGCACCTGTTTCTCCACCAAGACCAGAAGAACTGTGCTGGTCCCCCCATGGAGGTCAGCCAGGGTGCCTCTGAGAGCTGTGGAGCCAGGCTGGGCACCTTCACCAGCCTGGACCTGCCCCATGGACTGTGCTGGAGCCACCACAATTACAGCACGGGAAGACCTGGCCCATTGCCAGCACATGAGAGACAGAGAGTAAATCAGGCTCTTCCCATATTAAGGATATTATTTAAAGCCTGTGTAAATCCACTGGCTGGCTAGTCCACTCCCTAAACCTCCCCTGTGCACAGGGCAGTTTTCTGTGTTATTTTTATGGGGTTTTTTTCCCTCTTCCTGCCAGCAAAGTGAATGCCACCTTGTTTGTGGCAATGATTCACTCTGCTCCATTGCTATTCCGGTGCAGGGCAGATGGGTGACAGGTCAGCGCAGTGAGGGAAGGGCGAGAGCTGCTGCGGGATGCAGATCACAGCCAGGGAAAAGTTACCCAAAACACAGGAGTAAGCCAATCCCTCTGGCAGCCTGCAAGGAGACACTCTTGGGCAGGGCAAGGATGGGCCAGGGCTTTGGCAGACGTGTATTCTGCTGCTCTTTGTGCCCCCAAACCTTTCTTGCTTGCCCCCTCCCAGCAGCTCCCTGCCTCACTTTTGCCATGTGCAGAGAAAGGGCAGGCACTCCCCACCTCCCCATCTGCTCATCCCTGTTCCCACTGCCCAAGGTGTTCCCTGGCTTCGAACTGGAGCAGCTTTAGGCAAAAATCCACCAGGATTGCATTAGCAGCTTTAATTGTTGGTCTGAGCGGGATTTTGCCTCAAGTGAAGAACATCGTCTCCCCAGCTGAGGTGGCAGTGGGAAGGTGGAGGGTGATGAGATGTGGGCAGTGTGGGGCAGGGACCTCAGCACAGCTGGATCAGGAAGGAGAATGCAGAGCCCTGTCTGTGCCGATCTCTCCTGTCCAGTTCAGATGCCCCCATGCTCCATTAACCTTCTCTCCACATTTCTCGCTCCATATTGCTCAACCTACACACCAGATTGTCTCTCCAAATGGCAGCTCCCACCTCATTCCAGGTGGCAGTGGGATTGAGTCAGTGGCTCCTCCACTGTGTCCTGCCCTTCTGCCTGCAGCCACCGTGCCACCTCCACCTCTGCTCCTGCAGCTTTGGGCTCCGAGCACACTCTTCTCTTTTAGAGGGTTTAGAGAGGTGTCCCCCCATTTCTCTCCACGCTCCTGACATGCTGGGTGGGAGCAGGATCCATTTAGAGCCCACTGCGATGTGTGGATTCCCAGGAGCATGTGCATGGTTTGGTGCCAGCCAGAATGGCAGTTTGCAACCAGAGCATTGTGTGTGGGCATGGAGTGTGAGTGGCACGGGGTGGGGGGCAGCTTGCACACCACCTCTCTGCATGGATTGGGGTGGAAATCAGGATTACATCCCTGCACTTGCCTCGTGGTGTAATTGGGGTTCCCAGGGCTGATACACCTGGCCTAGCCTGTGTCCCACCAGTCCAGCCCTCCAGTGTGGCTGCACTCACCCCTGTGCATCTGTTCTTCTGGGGAAGCTGCAGAGTCCTGGAACATGGGGCAGAGGGGGTGGGGCTCAACCACACTCGGCTGGACTGGAGTCCAGTACAGGCAGGAGAGGGATGGGGCTGGGTTGTGCCCTCTCTGAAGGCATTTCTTGCCGTGTTCTTAACCCATGGGAGTGGGCATGGCTGAGGGTGGCTGCCAGCAGGATGCATGCCAGGAAAACCCTCTCCTAGAGCCCAGGGCTTTAGCAATTAGAGCCCTGGTAATCGCCTTCCCCGGGCAGCAGGAGGCACCTGCAGGCTGGGCAGCGTGTGGGCGCAGGGTCTGCAAATCCAGCACAGGCAGGTGCTGTCACCCTTTGGAGGTGGCCAGGGCAGTGTTTGAGCCTCCAGCCTTATCCCAGGAGAGTCCCCATGGCCATGAAGCATTACATGATCCATGCCCATCCCTCCAAGGCCCTGGGAGCCCTTGGTGGCAGAAGGGGGCTCCTCGCTGTGTGCTGGGGGCACAGCCAGCCTCGTGCCAGGCATGGTTTAAGCTGGGCACTGCCCCAGTCTTCACAGGATGACGTGTGCTGGGGTGCTTTGGATTAGAGTCAAGCCTCTTGAGTCTGATTTAAATCAGATCAGCAGAGACAGCCCAGATTATCTGCCTTGTAAACAGGGCTGAATCTGACCTGTAGATCCGCCCACGTAATGGCATGGAAAACCATGGGGGGAAGCTGCCATACACCGGTCCAAGGGCAGAATTTTTCCACAGTGGACCTGCTAATGCCTGAATCACCCAAACCTCGTGAGGGCACTGAGCTGGCAGGTTGCCAAGCACTGGACTTCAAGTTTAGGAATATGAGAGACCCTTCAAAATCCTGAGACCAGTGCTCAGCATCCTCAGCTTTCCTTGAGGCAGGAGCTTGTTCTTGACCACTGGAGATGCAGGGAAGAGCATGTGTTGGCCCTGCACTGCCTCAGCCGGTCCTAGTGGTTCTTTTGTCACTCCTTGGTAGCCCAGCAAACTTCACAAGCAACCTCTGGAAAGCGCTGAGGAATAGTCTGAAGCATCCTGCTGATATTGCCTTGCCATGCATACAGGGACATGGCTGGTCCCCTGCCCAGGGAAGGGACCCACGGCCAAGTGACCCGCAGATGAGTGTCACAACGTCCAGAGTTTCAGTAGCTGGTGTGGTTTGCATTTTGCTTTGTTGCAATGTGGCCAGAGGATCAGTCTTACTTATCCCACACTCTCTGTGCTCAGCCCCAGTGCGTGCCCAGTGGGTCTTGAGGGGGCCACAACCCACAGAGATGACAGTCCAGCCTTGTGGGTTTTAACTCCCTTCCCGTTTGTTCCCACAGCAGAACACACAGCGGTTGGGTGTCTCCCAAGCAACTCACTCTCTGACCACGCCGGTTGTGTCCGTGGCGACTCCAAGTTTGCTGACGCAGGGGCTGCCCTTCTCTGCCATGCCCACAGCGTACAACACAGGTGAGAGCAGTGGCCAGGTTGGAGCTCTCTGGTGACTGAATGAACACGAGAGGGAAATGGGCTGCTGCAGGGATGTGCCTGTGCTCTCCAAGCAGCTGCGTTGTTGCTCATGGAACTTGCTGCTGAGAGACATGGTTGAGTCCAAGGGTTCCATGGGATTAAAATCAAGGGGAAAGTCATTATATAAATGCTGAGAGCTCGCTGATGTAGCCGTAAGGGCTGTGAGGGCTGGTCTTGTCCTGATGTAGCCCACTGCACTGTTCCAGTGGATGCTAATTACAGCTACACCCATCCCCGGGCTCTTGAAAGCTGCGGAGGATGTCGTAATAGGGGCTTAATGACAACGAGTGTAGGCCCCCCAAAATTTGGGAAGAATGCAAACCAGCCTGCTCTAGGCACATCTGATTCAAGCTGGTGGGGTTCAAGGAGCCTGAGGCGATGGTGACAGAGCAGTTGCCCAAGCAAAAGGGTTGTTCATCTGCTACCTGTCAGACCTCCGTGAAAACACTGAGGCCTTACTGGATCCCTGTGTAACTTGCTCTGTCTCAGAGGAAAGTTTGCAAAAATGTAAAAAGCTGTTTGTCTGGAAGAACTCAGAACAGGCATGTTGGGAACTCGCTCTCCTAATTAGTAGGTGTAGCCCTGAAGATGCTGGTGGTGTGTGAGGAGGCTCCTCTCCCTCGAGGCAGCCAGTGTTGGCCATGTGGCTCACCAGCCAAGCTGGGCACAGCCAGAGTCCCCAAATAGGTTTTAATTGAGCCCTGGGCTGCTGCTCAAGGCAGGGAGGGCTGAATTTCGGCTCTGTAGCTATTTTGTCTTGCAGCTGACCATGGGCAGAGCCTTGTTCCTGCCTGAGCACCAACAGTGCCGAGAGGTTTTCGGAGGGGGTCAGTGTCAGGGGCATCACTGCAGTGTGCAAACTCTGAGCCTGGAGTGTTGCCACTTGTTTTACCAGGGTTCTCTGTTAATTGGGTGAGAATTGTCTCAATTTGTGAAGGATCAGGAGGACAAGGAATGGCTGAGGGATCGGGGAGGCTCAACGTGGAGAAAAGGAGACTCAGGGAGGACCTTCTCACTCTCTGCAACTCCCTGTCAGGATGGTGGAGCCATGTGGTCAGGCTCTTCCCCCAGGTATCAAGGGACAGGACAAGAGGAAACGGCCTGCTGTGGGGAGGTTTAGGTTGGGTATTAGGGAAAATTTCATCATGGTAGAGGTGATCAGGCATTGGAACAGGCTGCCCAGGGCAATGGTGGTGTCACCATCCCTAGAAGGGTTTAACAGATAAGTGAATGTGGTACCTGGGGACATGAGTTAGTGGTGGCCTTGACAGTGCTGGGGGAATGGTTGGACTTGGTGGTCTTGGGTGGCTTTTCCAACCTACATTATTCCATGTTTCTGTGATGCTGCCAGGGTGATCATCTCATAGATCACTGTGAGGTGCTGATACCCTGAGCAAACTGCCAGCCTGGAGCATTGCTACTTTTTCTTTCCCGGACTTACCTGTTAATTGAGTGGGAATTGTCTGGATTTCAGGTCGGTGCACTTGTGCCAAGCAGCCCCCTGGCCAGAGTTACGTGCCTTTTCCCATGGCAGATCTGCAGCTGAATACAGTCAAACCCAACCATTCCTAGCTCTGTGATCCAGGATCCAGTGATCCTTCCTGTGGTCCAGGATGGCTCCAACTCCAACCCTGGTGGGGGCTGCAAGGGTGGTGACTGTAATCAGTGGGTGTCAGGAGCTCCCAAACCAGAAGGGCTGGTGTGGGGGGTGAAGGGCAGAGTGGGGCAGGGACATGGGCTGGGGTGTGCCGGGGATCCGCCAGCGGCGTTGGCAGCAGTTCAGCAGCAGCACAGCCACCTCTGTGTGTGCTGCTGGGGTGGGGACAGCTGAAACCTCGAGACACACCAAATTACAGAGAGAAAGGGAGAGGACATGGGGAGGGTTCGATCAGCTCTGCGGATCAGTGGTGTCTGTGTCAGGTGATGACATGGCCAACCAAGGTTTGAACATCTCAGGGAGGAGCAGCACTTTCCCCCCTGGTTTTCCCCCTCGTCATTCTCACCCTTTGTAAAATTCCCCCCTGGAATGGGGTGCTCCACATTTGGGATGCTCCCGAGCTTCCTGTATGGGAAGGGCATCGTCCTGCAAGTGGTGGGGGGTGTACCGGGATGTGCCCGTGGGAGGGGACACCGTGGCTCCTGCGTGTCCCCACGGCGGGTGGGGAGCGCCCTCTGCTGTCCCGCGGGACACCACGTGTGTGGGGCTGACAAGGACGGGTGAAGGTGCCCCAGACTCAGGTGAGGATGCCCCGGGTACAGATAACGGTGCTCCAGGCACAGGTGAAAGTGCCTCAGACACAGATGAAGGTGTGCCAGGCACAGGTGGGGGTGTCCAGGTATGGGTAAAGGTGCCCTAGATATGGGTTAAGGTGTGCCAGGTACAGGTGGAGATGCTTCAGATATGGGTAGATCTCACCAGCTTTATGGGGTTTACTGCCCCAGGAGGGGGGGAAATGTGTGTCTGTGCTCTGTGCTGGAGGGTGGCTCTGGGGGTGTCTCACACGCCCACGGTCCTTCATGGGGAGGGACAGGGTTGCACTGCGGGGCTGCCCCTGCCACAGCTGTGCCTGGGGGGCAGTGGCACCGGTGGGTGTGGAGTGTCCTGACAGCCTTGAGGCCAGAAGAGAACTGCATGTAAGGAGGAAATTGTTTGTGTCGAGGGTGCTGAGGTGCTGTCACAGGTTGTGCAGAGAAGCTGTGGCTGCCCCATCATCAGCCAGGTTGGATGGGGCTTGAAGCAATCTGACCTAGTGGAGGGTGTCCCTACAGGTTGAACTAGATGGCCTTTAAAGGTGCCTTCCATGGCACATAGTGCCATGGTCTAGTTGACATGGTGTTACTTGGTCACAGATTGGACTTGATGATCTCAGAGGTCTTCTCCAACCTAATTGATTCTGTGATTCCAACCCAAGTCATTTCATCCTTCTAAGAGCTGTGTCCCCTAGTCAGCGTCCCCGTGCCACTCACCACATGAGCTGATACTCCATACGTTGTGTGTTTGTGTCTCTTGAAGATCTCCATCTTCTCGCAGCACTCAGGGCGCTGTGGGAGAAGGTTTGACATTGAAATTACTAAAGGGCTTCTTCTCTTCCAGATTATCAACTGACGAGTGCTGAGCTGTCCTCGCTGCCAGCATTCAGCTCACCTGGAGGGCTGTCCCTTGGCAACATCTCTGCCTGGCAGCAGCAGCAACAGCAGCAACAGCAGCAGCAACAGCAGCAGCAGCAGCAACAGCAGCAGCAGCAGCAACAGCAGCAGCAACAGCAGCAACAACAACAGCAGCAGCCGCAGCAGCAGCAGCAGCAGCACCTGGTCCCTGTGTCACTAGGAAACTTAATGTGAGTGAAACAGGTCCTGGGGCTGCTCACTCGAGGTTGTAAAAACAAAGAGTGAAATGAGGAATTCCTCCGAGGTGCCAAACCTGCAGAACCTCAGCTGTGACTCCTCTGTGGGTTCTCCAGCCTCCCACTGCTGGGCCTCGGTGGGTCCACATTGTGTTTCTGGGGAAGGAGCCAGCCCAGCCAGCTCAGGAAGCTTGGGGAGTCCTGTCCCTGCCTCGGTAGGAGTGACCAAGAGTCACCAGCTGAGATCAGGGCAGTGGCACACCGAGGATGCTCCAAGAGCTGCCTGTCCACAGCAGGATTGCTCCATCCTCTCATCTGGGGGGTATGAGATCCAGCCAGAGACAGTGTTAGATGGAACAGAAGTTACAGGGTAAGGTGTCTGGAATTGTGCCCTACTGGTGTAGTATTGCAAATGGATTGCTTTTCTCCAGGGAAGAAAACACTTTCTGAAGTGGATCTCCTTTTAGTCTGAAATAAAGCGTCCACACACCAAGGTACTTGCTCAAAATAAAGATTTAAGCAACTTGCCTGTGATCGCACTGAGACTATGGGACAAAAAATCGAAGAGGGGATATCAGTGACTTGAATCTTAAATTCTGACATCCCCAACATGAAGTGTGAGGTGAATGGGTAGAGAAATAGATGGATAGATGGAAGGAGGGAGGGGTGGACAGACCAGGTTTTGTGCAGAGAGTTCAGTGCATTTCCTCACTGTGTGGAGCACATTTTCCAGTCAGTGCAGACAGCAGCTTCCCCAGCAACCACTCAGACCTCCTGCCCCAGTATGGAAAGTCTGGATGAAATTTTGGATTGTAGTAAAGAGGTTGAGGAGGTTCCCAGTTTGGAGCAAAACCCTCCAGGTCTGTGCAGCCCATGGGAGTGCTGAGGCAGAGCTGTAGGGACACCCATGGGACAGGGATGTCATAGCTGTTGCCTCTCCTCCTGCTGCTTCAGGGTGGTGGGATCCCAGGGTGCTGGGGGAGGATGGGTGCTGCTCACAAGGTTCTGTGGGTCTAATCCCAGGTCGGCTGTGATGTGTCCTGACGGTGCACAGGTCATGTCTTCTGGAGTCATAATGATTCATAATTCTAATTATGAATCCAGATTAATAATCTAATACAGGTTCATAATCCTGGGTTCATTTGGCTGTGGGATGTGTGAGTTTTGGATTCTGTGGATTGAAGGGTAAAAGTCTTCCAAAAAGCTAATAACGAGAGATTTCCCATTATCTGTTTTTTTCCATCTCTTACTCCCTCTCCTTCCCCTCCTCCTCCTCCTCCTCCTCCCCCTCTCCCAACCTCTTCCCTTGCCTTCTGGATGCCCAGACAAGGGAGCCACTTGTCCCACACCACCACTTTGACTGTCAACACCAACCCCAACATCAGCATCAAGTCGGAGCCCGTCTCACCCAACCGGGAGAGGAACACTGCCACCCCGCTCAGCACCTTCCCCCACCAGCCCCGGCATGAGCCCACCGGCCGCTCGCCCGTCGACAGCCTCAGCAGCAACACCAGCTCCTACGAGGGCAGCAGCGAGCGGGACGACCCCGCCCGCCCCGACTTCGGCTCGTCCCTGGGCCTCCTGCGCCCCACCAGCGAGCCCGAGGGGGAGAGCCCCTCCGTAAAGCGTATGCGGTTGGATACCTGGGTCACATAACAGGTCCCCGCTGTCCCTGGGAGCGCCGCGGGGAGGGGGCGGGAGGGGCGGGAGGGACGCGGGGGTGAAACGGGTGATGGGGACGGGCTGGGGTGGGGGGAAATTATCATAAACCGCCTGAGAAATAGCTTTAGGATTTTGTAGGCGTTCATCCTAGCGCAGCAGGCAACGCACGCAGTACATGCGGCTCTCTTTGGCCGCGGCCGCAGGCTCGGGGACAGCCGAGTGTGTGGGAACGGGGCACTGGGATGGGGTATCCGTGTCCTTGCCAAAAGCAGCAGCCTGTGGCGATGCTCCCCCGCGGGCGGGCGGGCCGGGCAGTTGGTGCCTACTGGCCGGTGAGACCCCCCTGGGAAGTGGGACCGTATCCCTTGGGCAGGATCCCGCGGCAGGACAGGCTCCGGGGGGAGAGGGGACACAGAGCACCCCCGAAATGCACCTTCACCCTGTGCCTGGGCACTCCTGGGTCCATGTGCAGGAAGGGGCGGTTCAGACAGGATCCAGCTCCGAAAGCTTGAAGGCCTTTGGCAGACACTGGTTTTCCTCAAGAAGAGTTTTCCTACAGTAGTTTTTCTAAACCAGCTGGAAAGGGAGGCTCAGGGATTCACAGAGAGTGTGGTTTCGGTATGAAACAGGATGCAGCTGCATCCACAGCCTGCTTGGGCCGCCTGGATACCAGAAATCTGCATCCAGGGTGTGAGAGGCAAATTTTTAAGACTTAATCCCATTTGCACAACAAGTGGATGTTGGCAGTATCCTTTCATCCATCCCAGCAGAGCAGGGAACTCCACCAATTCTGACCAGGGTCACTGGAACACTGGAGTTCCTATTTCCCAGGAAAGCCTTGCCTCTGCCTGGGTGCAGTGGGTGTGTGGAGAGAGGGTGCATTAGTGCTGCTTTTTGTAGAAAATTGTGCATTTTATCAAACAACATCCATAAAAGCATCTTAAAAATGCATTCCCATTGCACATGGGCCAAAGCTTTAAATCAGGATAACAGGAAGAAATTATTTTTTTATTGAAGGATGCAACTGAAATAATCCTTTGGGACTTTGCCTGAAGGTTTCTAGGCCTCAAAAGGTGAGGGTGAACTGTGTTGAAAACCTGCTCAAGTCTCGACACAGTGATTTAGTGGAAGGAAAAAGGGAAAAGAAGGATTTTCCTCATGTTGCCACTTGCTCCAGCAGTTTCCCAGGGTCATGTGTCAGTGCCCTGACCCAGCTCAGGGCTGGAGGATCTAGAGCAGAAGTTCCTAGCCTGTGTAGGTGTTAGGGATGGACTTTCTGCCTGCAGGTGCTCTCCTCTGGGTTGCTGGTCCCCTGTCCCCCTCCCAGCCTGCCTTGTCAGCCTGTACAGAGACACCCTGGTCAGGCTCACCCCTGGGCCCACGGTCCCAAACTGGCACAAAACCTGCCTGGACGCCACTTTTGCCAATTCCTTTGGCAACTGGAGCCTGACCGTGCTCGGGGGACTGTGGAGGAGCTGCTTTGGGGTCAGGTCCTCCCAAGCCAGAGCAAAGGGAGAGGAGCAGAGTCATACTGGGATGTATCCTCCTCCTGGATCCCTCTGCCAGATGTCAGCAGCCAGCCCAGCACTGGAATGAGGCAGATGGCATAAAAGTGTCCCTGCATGAGGGCAAACCAGAAGAAAATGCGTGAGTTTTTATAACTTTTCCCAACCAAGCATTTGTCCCAAAGTTTCTAATTTGGAAAAACAGGACAAAAAATGTTGATGGTTATTGCAAAATGAGTGACCTAAAGGAACTGATTGGAGGAGGAGAGGAAATCCTCCAAAAATTGGGTGAAAATTCATAGCTATGAGAAACAAAGGCCAAAGAAGTAAAAGGAGACTTCGTCCTGCCTGGCTGGACTTGGCAGCAAAGGAGCCACTGCCAAAAATCCTTGCAGGGTCATTGCCCACACATCCCTCCCTAGCTGATGCCTGCCCTGACCTTCCCTCCTCTCCTAGTGATCTCTTGGTTCGGGTGTGGAGACCTGGTGGAGGCACCAGAGTGGGAGATGCTCAGCAGTGCCAGGGCTCCTGGTACTGGCATCTCACCAACATCCAACATCCCCTGACTGCGAAATGAGGCATGGAGTGATGTGCGGGAGAAAATTCCCCTGTCAAAGTCTTCTTGTATCAAATTGCTGCCACAAAGGCTTTTCCAAATGATGGCTTTGTTCTTTTTCAATTATAAGTTTAGAATTCCCTCTCCTGTTCCTGCACTCTAGAGGGGCAGGCAAGGGGAGTCCTGTGGTGCCAGGGCAGCTCCTGGCAGGCTTTGTGCAGTTAAACCCTCCGTCTCCCCTCCCCAAGACAAACCCAGTGGGTCCCACCGTGTGCCAGGGGCGTGCTTGGGTCTCACCTCCAGAGTGCCAGCACAGCATCGGCGGCAGAAGCAGATCTCCCTCCCTCCATCTCTGTGTGTCCCTTGGGAAGTGGGAGAGATGCTGCGGACCGTGGTCCTCCTTGCCCACGCTGACCCCCCAACCCGGCGATGCCCGATGTACTGGACGCGCACCTGAGCTCTTTGCACGGCCTTGCTTTGGAAATTAGGCGGGATAACGATGTCTCATCGCTCTCGTTTTGTATTTCATTTGTTTTCCTTCACAAAAAGAAACTCAACCCAACTAACTGGGGTCTGGCCCGCTGGGGGCCCAGCAGAGCAGCCTGTTCCAGACACCCCAGCACGGAGACGACGGTAGAGACCCCCCGGCACTCGACATCGTCAGTGCAGAGCAACCCCGAGCGGGGGACAAAAACCAAAACACGTGTTCGCTCATGAACTTCATGCCCTGACTCCAAAGTTCACACTTTTCTGCCTGGAAGCTGCGAGCCTGGAAAACACAAAATCCAAGACACAAACGCTCTGGGTTATGTAGATGCAGGTTTAGGTCTGCCTGGTGGGGAAGGAGCCGGCGGTTCGGTGCCGTGCCGGGCCACGCCGGGCGGATGGGCGGCAGCGTGGCAGCGGGAGTCGGCGATCCCCTGTGCTGGTGCCACGGGCAAGTACAGCTCGTGGGAGGGCTGGGATGCCCCGGGTCAGACACGGCTTCACGTTGCGGTGAAAAGGGTTTGGGGGCTGCTTGTCGGGGTCTTCATTTTGTTGGGGGCTTGGGGTTATTTTATTATTCTATTTTTTTTTGTCCGGGTCATTATCCTTTGTTTCCCCCCAGACTGTAGTATCTGGTAAACTCCTCCTAATTTTCAAAAGACAACGAGAAGAATGACAATCTAAGAAACCAACACCCTCCTTTGTGCTTCTATAAATATGTTTCTGATCTAATTTTATTTCTTGTGCTCATCTGTACTGTTGACAGTTACAATTGTGTATAATTTTTTTTTTAATTTGGAATTTTTGCGTTGTATAGGGTTTAGTTTTAAAATATATATATATTTTCCATTTTTTAAAAAGGGGTGTTGCAAAAAAAAATTGCACGATTTAAATGACAATAGTTAAAATGCTGCAGTTTTTAGAGATGTGGAAGCAAAATGGAGCTTATTTATTCTCAAAGGCTATAAAGGTGTAAAATGCATGAAGAAAAAAAAAAACATTTACAAAAAAAGACAAAAAAAAGACAAAAAAAGTGTAACCTGAACAAAGTGTAGCGTTAAAGATTTTAAAGGATGACAACAAGAAGGAAAAAAGAAAAAAAAAAAGGCAACAGAAAAACAGCTAATATATTGTGTTTGGGCTAGTTTGCTTTTGTTTTTAATTGTTCCTTTTTTGGAGAATGAAATACAATTGTGTATATTTTCATATAAGAAGTATGCACTGAGATGTTTCCAAACTGATATATTCCTTTCTAAACGTGTGGTTACTTACCAAAGTCTGTTTCTGATCTTTACCTTCTGAACTCTCTGTGGATCCTCCAGCCCGCTCTGCCGGGGCCCGACACTGCAGCCACAGGTAAGCCGGGGCGTGGGCACCCCCATCGCCCCCTCCTCTCCTTGCCCTGGGGGGCCGAGGGTGCCCAGTGCCAGGGCGGCTGGTTTGGGGTGCCGGTGTAGGGGGGCTGTGACCCCCGTCCCGGGAAGGCTGGTCTTTCCCAGGGCTTGGCTGGCTGGTTTTTGGGGTGTTTGTGCTGTCAGTGGAGGGACAGGGCTGGCCAGGACCTCAGTATCCCTCGTGGGACGATGCCAGGGGAGCAGCATTGCAGGGGGCAGGTGCAGAGTAAGGGGGGTGTCCACATGTAGGGAACACAGAGTGGGCAAGGGCTCTGACTCCAACATGTGCCAGGGTGGCTGGATTTGGTGCAGAGAGGAGGAGGATGGAAGGAGGTCGCAGGGTCTGGCTCAGGCGATGCTGCTGCCAGCAGCCATAGGTGCAGGATGGGGTGGGAAGTTGCCTGCCCACTCCGGGAGGAGATTTGAGTACAAAACAGGCCCTAAATGATACCTCAAAATCCTGGGAAGGGCTGCTGGGGTGTGGTGAGGGTGGTGATAGATCAATGGGGATGGTCTCGCCTGCTCTGGGGTCCACAGAGATGATCAGCTGGCACCAGGGTTAGATGTGAGAGAACAGGGTGACCCGCTGCTAATTGGGGTGGTTTTGAGGGATGGTGAAGAGCTGTGTTGGATGTTGGGATGAGGACGTTGGTGCTGGGGGGGTCCAGCAGTGGATTGTGGTTGTGTGAGGGGCACCCTGAGCCCCTGTCAGTGTTGTGGTTGTGGCAGGGAGACCCTTGTTGGAAGGTTTTGTCGCCGTTGTGTGTTTGGGACTGCTGCCAGTGTTGGTGTTGGAGGGTGATGGAAGTGTTAAATCCAGAGCTGGTGGCAAGAGGACACCCATGGGCCTGGAGGAAAGCGGGGCAAGGAGAAAGAGTTTCCTTCCCCCCCTTTTTCACTTCCCTCTTCCTCCCCAAAATAATCTCAGCAAACCAGGGAAAAAAAAGCAAATTCATAGAAAAACTCCACCTTTTCCTTGGAAATTCCACCTTCTGCACTTTTTTCTCCCCTTATGTTCCTCATTTGGGAGATTCCTCCCGATGCTTTGGATGGGAATTGGGAAGTTTGTCACCATCTCTGGGTGCTGCTGCTGCCAGCCCAGAGCTTGTCCAGGAGTGAGGGGCCCTCAGCGCTCCCGGGATCCCCTCCACACTCCCAGGGTTTCCTCAACACTCCCGAGGCCCCTCTGCATTGCTGGGGTGAACATCCATTGGGTGGGGAAGGATCTTCCCAGCCATGCCTTGGCTGTGCCATCCCTGGGGCAACATCCTACCTTGCCCTCCTATCCCTCTGGCTTAGGGCACAATTTGGGAATGTTTCAGTGGATTTTCACCAGCCGAAGTGGCAAAAATTTGTCCCCATCCACCTCTCCTAGAGTTGTGTGAGCTTCAGCTGAAGGTTTGCTCATTTCCCTTTTCCATGTTCATCCTTTTATTCCACCTTCCTTTCTCACTTTTCTTTCTTCTCGTTTTTCCCTCTTTTCTCTTTTTTCTTTTTTTTTTTTTTTTTTCCCTTTCCATGAAAAAACCCAAACCAGACCCATAAACCAAGCGTTGTGTTTTCACTACCTCCATCCATCACCCTTCCTTGTCTGATTCCAGAAGCCATGTTCAGGATGTAAGAGGGCCTTTTACCACGTTATTTTCCCCTTTCCTGAAGAGATTTTATCTCCCCTCTGTCCCTCTGCCCGTCTTTTCTCTGGTCTCTCACCTGTAGTATTTTACCTGGCTACTGTAACTGTAAATAGCGAGTTTCGATCTGTTAGCTATGGTAACAGTACAGAAAACTGGTTTTGGGGTTTTTTTTGTTGTATTGATATGAAATGAGATTATATTTTTGTCAGAGTATATTGTAATAATACTGACTTTGGACATGGCCGAGTTGTACAGCGATTTCTTGTTTAACCCTCTTGGCTCTTCCCATGCACCCACCCTCCCAGAACCTCCCTGCTCTCCAAGTTTCCATGTCCCAGACTCAGACCCTGCCTGGCTCCCGGCTGGGAGCAGCCACTTGGCAATGGCTTCATACCAGGAATGCTTTTCCACAGGGTTCCCAACACGCTGGCGTGTCCCCCGTGGGTCCAGAGAGGTCAGAAACACCCAGGAGTATATTTGAGTGAACCTTGGAAAGAAGGAGGTTTCTGGTGCACAGGGATGCTCTGGCTCTCTGCTACACTCCCGACAGGAATCAGGGACCTCGGAGTAGTGGATGGGGTCATTCCAACTCCCCTCTCCTTCCTTGCAAGTGGAAAACCGCGTTATATTCCAGTTTCTTCCTCCCGAGCTCCGTTTTCTGGAGCGATGCCTGTTCGGAATGTGCTTTCCTTAAGCCAGAAGAGGGTGGTGTGGCTCAGGCTGCACCGGGATCGTCTCCGACCAGACTGAGGTGGTTTTCCAGGAATTGAGTATTTTACAAAATCCCCAGCCCAAAGCTGTGGGGAGAGGCGTTGTTGGGCCGGGGTGGGCTGTCCCCCCCTGCATCCCACCCACTAATGAGGGATTTCTGCTCTTCAGATGGGTTTGCTGAGTGGGATTTTCCTGCTGGTGCCACTGAGATGTAGAGACCGACCCAGTTCCTTGCCCTCTGAGCATGAACCCACTGCAGAGCCTTAAGGCATGTCCTTCCCCCGGGGAAACGCTCTGTCATGAGATGATGCTGGGATTGTCCCTATGGGCTCCCAGCTTCTCCTGGGAGGCTGAGGGGCAAAGCAGCCAAGCTCAGGCCACAACTCCCCTCCTCCCCATGGCTCTCTTTCTGAGCAGTTTGCAGGCAAATAGGACACTGAAGAGGTGGGGACCATCACGGTGCTGCTGCTGCCCCTTTGTGTCCCCCATGGCCTGTGGTTGGGTGTCCCCCCCATCCCCTTCATGCCCCTGGCTCCCTGTAGCTCAGTAAAGCAGGTAGGTGTTAGCAAACTCTGGGCTGTCTGCAACAACCTTTGTAAAATAGAATAGATCCTTTAAATGATGCACTAAAAGGAGAAATAAAAAAAAAAAAAGGAAAAAAAGAAAAAATCCAAAAACACAAATCTCCCCCTCAGCTTCTCTGTGTGATGGTTCATTGGATCTCCCCGCTCAGCCCGTCTGTAACAGCACAGGCAGCTCTGCATCCTCCCCCCAGGGTGCTGCACAGATAGAAACAAAACAGGACGTGCACTTCCCCGAGGAGTTTTATTTATTGTTTTGAGAAGCAATTTAAAAAAAAAGAAAAAAAAAAAAAAGATAAACTGTGTATCTATTATATATATATATTTTTAACCTCTTTTTTT
>VXAU01000787.1:282960-293541 GCA_013399695.1 Formicarius rufipectus
GTGTGTGTGTGTGTGTGTGTGTGTGTGCGTGTGTGCGTGTGTGTGTGTGTAGGTCAAGGGATTCTGCGTGGGGACCGTAGTGTCCCCTGCCCCGTGTCTAACTCTCTGGGGGGACGAGGGTGGCCCTTTCCCTGTGTCTGGCTCTTGGGGGTGATGCAGCAGAAGCCCAGAGGCAGCAGCAGTGGGAGGGGAGGGAGGAATTGTGCTGAGAGCTTGTAAGGTTTTAACCGTGATTTTTGACTAATTCCATCTTTCTCTGGAGTATTTGCCCCCTCGGGGTCTGGCCTGACTGAGAGCCTCCCGTGCCCTGGGGATGCCGTCGCCCCCTGTCCCCGTCCCCTCCTGTCCCTATTCCCTTGACAATCAGTGGCTCCTTTCCAGGGACTGCAGCACGTGGTTGAGATGTCTGTTTTGTTTTTTTTCAATATTCCTTTTTTGTGCTGTATGGTGATGCGTTATTGTATATTCCACAATAAGAAAAAATATATAAAAAATGATAATAATAATAATTACAATGAGAAATTCTTATGAGTTTTGTTTGGAAACTCTTTCACTATATTTGTTGTAAAGAGGTTTACTATTAAAAAGAAAAAAAAATACACGTTTCTGATAATTTTCCGTGCCTCTGACTCTTTCTTTCCTTCCCTCCCCATGGCAGGGTGCAACAGGGTGTCACTCTGGGCTCCAGCTCGTGCCAGAGGTCCCAATGAGGTGGGGATGTTCCTGTGTCTCCTGGTCTTGATGGCTGCAGGTGACACTGCAGTTTCTGTTCCCACTGGGCACGTAGGCCTGAGATGACCCAGGTGAACAGCAGTGGGGACACACCTGGAGCAGCCCCAGGGATGCAGGAGCAGAGGGTCACCCTCCTGGTCTGCTTAGGTGTTCCCAGTCTCCGACCCTGTCTCATGTCCACAAGGAATTCAGCCAGACTGAGGACCTAGGCACCCCTGGCTTAGTGGATAGTCCTCTTCCTACAGGCCACCCTGAGGCAGGGTGCTGGCTGTCCTGGGGTGCTCTTGACAGATCTGAGATGCTCTCAGATTCCTTGGGATGCTCATGGCTCCCCTGGGATACTCTCAATGGAGAAGGTGGTTTGCACCACGCAGTTTCTGGTGCCTCCCTGTAGACTATTTGAGCTGGGAGGGACACTGGCACAGGCTGCCCAGGGCAGTGACATAGTCCCCATCCCTGGAGGGATTTAACAGACACGTCAATGTGGTACCTGGGGATATGTTTGGTGGTGACCTTGGCAGTGCTGAGGTAATGGTTGGACTCGATAGCCTCAGAGGCCTTTTCCAACCATACCAATTCCATGATTCTATGATTTCAACTAAACCAGACCAAGAACTGTCTCCCAGCAAAAATTATCTTTTCATCCCAAAACTGGGGGGAAGGGGGAAAAGATCCCCTTTCCCATGTCCCCCCGCCCCAAACGTCTCCCCAGAGGTATCTGCCTGGCCCTTTATTTCCTTTAATGCTCACACAGCCAAGTTATTCCCGATGGAGTTTTTGGGGAGTTTTGGGAGGGTCGCCCCTGCATTGACGCGTTTCGCCCTGTCGGCCGCCAGGTGGCAGCAGAGCGCGGCGCGGCACTGATTGACAGCTGTCAATCACCGGGTCCGGGTGAGCTCTGGGGCTGCAGAAAGGGGCCCTTTTGGGCCCCACGGGGCGGTTTCGTGTTCCACTGTCCCATGTTCTGCGTGACTGGGTTGTTCCTCGGTCTGGTATGAATTCCTTGGAAAGAAGTGAAAGCACAGGGATGAGCCTTGGCATGATCCGGTCACAAGTGCGGTCAGCGCAGAACATCAGCGCTGTCCTGGGCTCATCCCCAGCAGGTTGGGCAGCGCTTGATGGGGGGATTCTACCCCTCTTCTCTACTCAGGTGACACCCCCCGCTGCAGAGCTGCCTCCAGCCCCGGGAAGGGCTTGGAAGGGCATGGAGCTGCGGGAGCAAGCCCAGAGGAGGCCGTGGAGATGCTCTGAGGACTGGAGCCCCTCTGCTGTGGAGACAGGCTGGGAGAGGTGCAGGTGTTCACCTGGAGAAGAGAAGGCTCCAGGGAGGTCTGAGAGCCCTTTCCAGTGCCTAAAGGGGCTCCATGAGAGCTGGAGAGGGACTTTGGACAAGGGCCTGTAGTGACAGGACAAGGGAAAATGGTTTCCAAATGCCAGTGAGCAGAGTTAGATGGGATATTGGGAAGAAATTCTTCCCTATGAGGGTGGTGAGGCCCTGGCACAAGTTGCCCAGAGGAGCTGTGGCTGCCCCATCCCTGGAAGGTAAGGTTGGGCAAGGCTTGGAGCAACCTGGGCTAGTGGGCTAGTGAAAGGTGTCCCTGTCCATGGGAGAGGGATGGGACGAAATGAGTTTTATGTTCCCTCCCAACCCAAACCATTCCATGATTTCTACTCTGCTGACCAAGCCAGCAACAGCAGCCAGGTCTGTGGGGCAGCCTGGGAAGATTCCAACACCTGTATGTGAGGCAAAGACCTGCCTTTCCCTTTGAGGATTTGAAGTGTCCACAGGCTTCCCAGAGCTTCTAGTGACGAGTTTCTCCATCCTGCGAAGATGGCTCAAAAAGTGGGATCAGAGCCATCCGTCTCTCAAGGTTGCTCCTTGCAGGGCATGTTTGATCAGCTGAACTCCACCAGCCAGCCTCAAAATATCCCACAAAACATTTTTGTTACAAAACACCATTTCATGCAATCTGCTTTGTCCCAGGAACAGACTGGGAGTTCCAGGAGCCAGGACCCTTGGATAAAACTCTTGCTCTTCCCTTGGCTATTCCCTGAGGATAGCAAGACCAAGGATTTATCAAAAGGGACTTGTTTGTCTTGCAGCTCCCTCTATGCTGGAGGTGCTCTCTGGTTGCACTGGGAAGAGAGTCTGCCCACTGGGGATGCATCAGCCAGAGGAAGAGGGGAGAAGGAAAGAGAAAATCCTCTGCCCTGCTGAAGTTTGGTTCCTCCCTATGTATGGGGTGACCTTTGGCTAGGCCCTCTTCCAACTCCAGGTCTAATTCTTTGTGTGGTCAAAGAACAGTAAAATCATAGTAAAAGAATAAAGCCCAAGTTCATGTAATTTCTCATTTTTTGAGATGTGGTCTCAGCTCAGAAGAAGAAATCTGTACTCAGTATTTTGAGGGAACAGAGGGCATTTCAATCCCTGTTTGGCTGGATTTGATGTGAGGAGGATGCCTGGGACAGGACCTTTCCAGAGAGCCAGTGCAAAGTTTGTATCCATGAAACCACATGCTTAGTACTCATTTGTGCACCCCCACACTTGTGCCCTGAGATGGTCCAAAAGCTCCTGGTTTCTCTGAAGTGTTTATTTTACACCCACCCTACTCACACTTTGAAGTAGATTCAAGCAACAACAACAAAATTATAGCCCCAGTATAAATCTTTAATCAGAATATGTTTCCCCCTCCGAGCCTGCACTGCTGTGCACAATCACAACGCAAATCAAAAGAAAGCAGAGTAAATTATTCATTGAGAGTCTATTCCTGCTTTGCCTACATGGGAGATGGAGAGGCAGAGTTTGGGGTGAGCGGCTGTCTCAGGACTGTTAATATTCACTCCAATACATTGAGCTGTGGCCACAGCGCCGAGGGATGGGTGAACTGCCGGCAACTCTGGCTCCTGGTTCTGCTCTCCCATCGATGTGTCCACAGGGGACAAGGAGCTTGGGGTGACCCATGGGCGGGAGCTCCATCGGTGTGTCCTCCAGCTCCGTGGTGCAAGACAGTATCTTCCAACCAGCCTGTGGCATGATGCTCGAATGGCTACACCTGCCCCTGCACCAGAAATCTGCACAGATTTACACCCAGGGGAAACGGGTTCCCTGAGCCAACTTGGTGTGTCTCACCAGCAATTCCCACCCCTTCCTCATCCCACACATCGCACTCACCTACACACACTATTTCTGGGATGCCCAAGCTGACACTGAGCCACACCTGCCTGGCGGGGGCTCCATTGCTGTTTGTCACTGATGGGACACAGATATTGGGAGGATCTAAACATTTAGGCAGAGCTGCCAAAGCTGTTTACAGAATATGTTTTTAGAGGGGGGATGATGATGATGATGATGATGATGATGATGATTATTTATTATTATTATTTATTATTATTTATTATTATTATTTATTATTATTTATTATTATTACCACCACCACCACCTCATGATACTTATCCAAGGACTGCCTGGGACCATCAATCCCGAGTATCTGCCTCGGCACATTATTCTCAGTTGTCAGTGGAATCAAACCCCTTTTTCTTGAGGTTTTTTTTTAAATTTTACTTCAGAGTCACGCTCCACGGCACAAACTGTAAAAATACACTTTAAAATGGCCAAAACAGACAGGTCGAGACCTGTCTGCTAACAATCCTCCATCCCATCCTTGAAATCTAAAGTAGTGAAGGATTTTGCAGAAAATAATGGATCATTTTCCCATTTACCCATGATTCAAGGATTAATAACTAATCCCATCAAAGGACATCTGCTTAGATTGTTCCTTGTCAGTGAAAGTAAATAGAGCCTTTTAGTCTTTAGACCTAAACTCCTCTGAGGTTATTATGCAGAGGAACGTCCTACAAGCGGTTGCTTTCTCTGTCGCTCCTGCTGTGACTAACCCTGGAGGGAGAAAGCAAACTTTGCAAGTCCCTGGACATAAAGGTTATTTGCTAGAATGGAGGAGGCTTTTATGAGAGGCTGGGTAAGCTGAGACCCTCACCCTCCCCTGAGGCTTGGCTCGGGCAGGGGGCTGCAGCCTGCCGAGCCCTTTGAGCCGCTTTGTCCTGCCTCTATGACACATTCCCCATTTCGGGGTGGGAATGCAGGGGCTTCACTCCCCTGAAAGCTTCTCCTGTACTCATGTGCTGCTTCAGATCAGCCCTTTCAGGGTTAAATGGGAAAATGAGGAATTGTTTGGGTCTGGGTCCAAATTCCCCAGAGTTGGCAGGAAAAGTCTGTGAGGGAGGTGGGTGTGGGAGGGGGGTGGATGTGGCTGGGGCTCTGTTGGCACACAGGGCTGGCAGAGGAATGAGGACCCTGGGGGAAGTGTGGAGGGGGTGACATAGGTCTTGAGGGCAAAAAAACTGGGAAATAATGAACTCCTTGTTAAACAATGGGCTGTCAGAGCACAACTTGAGTTGTCACGAGTGGGGCTCCCAAAGCTGCTTTTTTGTGGATGGAGACATTCCCAAAGGAGTTCTGGCCAGGAGGGGCTGAGCCAAAATTTGAGCAAACTGCCCCAGATAAGGTGATCTCTCTCTTCGTCTGCTTGGGAGTTGATCTCTGTAAATATTGAGGAATAGGCCTGCTCAGGGCAGATCCCTCGGGATCATCCGGGGAGAGCAGGACACAGCAGATCCCAGTTCCCTGTGCTCTCCTTCTGTTGGGGTGGAAATAACTACTGGTGCCCATGCCAGGCCACTGGAGGGATGCATGTTGTAAGCATTTCAGAACATCTAAAATTAGATTTTGTCTTTTTTCCCCCTACCAGAACAGAGCTGAGTGTCTCATCCACCAACACCAGCTGTGGATTTTTTTTGCTCTTGCTTCGGAAAAAGCTTCCTCAGAGATACAGACAAAAAAGAAATGCTGCTCCACCCTCTCCCTGGCGAACATAAAATACAAGAGTAATTACAAACTGAGGCTGTGAGCCCCAAATCTGGACCCTGCTCTGGGCTATTGAGGAAAATCTTTCAAAACTCCAATGGAAACCAGCCCTGTCAGCCTTCTGCCATGTGGGGAAGCTGGTCCTGCTGCGTTCAGCCCTCCCTGCCCTGTGGACCTGCAGCCCCATCACCCCTGTAATCCAGACTCAGCTCCGAGCTCAGCTGAAGGGAACAATTGCAGGCAGAGCCAGTGGGAGTTCAAAAGGAGCAATACTGAATTAAACGATAGCAATTTCGCTTATTTTCTGCTGCTTAAAGGTGCACGCTGGGAATGTTTAAATATCCTTGTTATCCCCTTCAATACCTAGGGAACCTTTTTTTAACGAGCTGGGCTGCAATCAGGCCGCATTCGTGCCAGGCATCCCTTACAACAGCCTTTCTCCAAAGAGCTGTCCAGATCAAAGCCCTTTGAGGCAGAAGAAAAGGCACCTGCTGGAGTGAGGGTGCTGGGCAGCTGGGTGAGCCGGGGTAGGTGCTGGGGGCACACTTCACCAAATTTTACCAATACAAAACAGAGACCTCCTCTTCTCATAAGAGGGAATTTTGGTATTTGGTTTAGGTTTGGTGTTTGGGTTTTTTTCCTGACTGGTTTTTTTTTTTTTGGTTTTTTTTTTTTTTTTTGCTCTTGGTTTGGGGTTGATATGAAACTGAGGATAACATCAAGTCACAGGCTGAGATGGTCTGATATAAATGAATTTGCTTGTTTTCAGCCTCCAGCCTCCTTCCCCTCTGAAGACACCAGGTTACATGGGTGCCTTTGATGGCATCAAGCTGCTGTTTGGCCTTTGGGGTGAACCATTAAAATCTCCTGAACTGTGAAAATCTCTGCTTGAGACAGAAAACACTTGCTGGAAAAGAGGCAGGAGTAAGGTATGAGTCTTTCTAGACTCGAGTGGACTCAGGAAAGAAGAATCTGTCTCACTGCAGGGGTCACTTCAGGACGGAGCAAAGGATACAGGTGCCCAGGGTGGAGGCTGCCTGTACACGACTGGCACAGCCCTGGAGGCCAAGGGACAGCTCTGGAGTTTCTCCAGTGCTGTTCCTTCAGTGTGCACCTGCTTGCTTCAAAATGCAGCTTTTGTCGCCATTTCCTTTGTCTGGGGGATGCTGAAGCAGTGGCACCACACGGTGAAAGTGCCCAGCCAATGCAGGGAAGTGCCGTCCACAGGGTGGGAGTTTGCACTGAGACAAAGGCGTTTGTTTAGAAATCACCCGGCTTCAGATCCTTCTCCCTCACCCACATCTATGGGCCACTAACCCTCTCCACTATCTGTACCGCCTATTTTGTGGTGATTGGGACTGTTGGGAGAATCTCAGATGAAAACCTGCACCTCAACATCCCAGGGCAGCAGGCACACACACTTTCAGAGGCAGCAGTGGTTGTATGGGCGTGGTTTATAGAAAATAATATGCCCAGCTCATCTAAAGTCATGCATATTTGTGGGCATATCAGAGCAAATACTTAAAAAGCCAAAAATCTTCTTTGACCCATATGTGGCATTTCTTACAGAGTTCAAACATCTCCCACATGGAGCTTGTCTGAACTGTCAGGGGAAAAAAGGAGAAATTTTCCCCTAAAACTCCCAGCAGAGAAGCTGTGGGCTGCTCCACACTGGGGCCCTGCAGGCTCCCTGTACCTTGCACAGTCTTGGAGGGGCTCGCTGGTGTCCAGCACCCATCAGTGAGCACAGGGAGCACCCATTACCTACCCCCAGGCAGGGAAGGGCCGCAGGCAGGGTGCTTTGTAGCAGGTATTTTGCCCCTACACACACACAGGGGCACAGAGAGTATAACCCTGCAGGTGCTCTGCGACAAGGGAGTTGGGAGCTGCTTGGGTGGATGGAGTTTGTGGATTGTGCCTCTGTGTAGCTCGATGGAAATCCTGCTGTGCTGCCAGTCTGCATGCAGCCTCTGTGTGCCACACGTGTGGTACGCGCACCCTGCATGCACAGGGCATGCACTGATAAAGTGCACATGAACAGGGCACACACGGATGTGGCACATACAGAGAGGGCACACACGAGGTGGGTACACCAGGATAGGGCACCCACACAAAGGATTTATGCACGTCCCAAGGGTTTCTGAGCAGTTTTGGTGGTGCTACTGCTGAATCAGCCCCCCAGTATGCATGACCTCTTCCTTGGTCTCACCTTGGCAGTAGTCTACGGCTGGGGGAAGGGGTTGAGAGGACAGAGCTGCACCCACAGCGCTGCGGTATCTTGCAAAAACTCACCGAAATAAAACCCGGGGGGCCTGCGCAGGTTGGGGGTACTCCCCGCCTTGTGCGCTGCAAACCAGACCCTTCTGGGCGGAATTACGGGTTTGCTTTGGGTTTTCTCGGGGTTTTTCTGCATTTCTTTAAAGGGCGCGAGAGCTGCGCGGCTCCGTGCGGGGGTGGGTGGGGGACGTGGAGCTGCTCCTCCCCGGTCCCCGCGGAGCGCAAATATCGGTCCCTGCCCGCCTGCCACCCCCGGGGCACCCACCGCCGAAAATCCCGGTTTTTGGAGACGAAAATCCTTCTGGATCATCTGAGACTGACCGCCCCCGCCACCGCAGCCCGGGATTTTCCTTCCAGCAGAAACTCTCTTCAAAAATAAGTTTAGAGCACCCGTTTTGCTGCACTAACGCCCCTTTCTCTGACCTGTGGCAGCGCCTGGCGCTGGAAAAATAAATGTGAGATAAGATGGGCAAAAAACTCCCGGGCTGGAGGCAAAGGCTGCGTGCCTTCCATTGGAGAAGCCAGCAATGCCGAGGGAATTTCGTAAAAAATAATGGGATGAATTTCTCTCCCGCTTTGCTCCAACCTCTCCTCTTTAAAGTTCAGTATCAGAGAAAGTAAAGCGGCGCCCAAAAAATTAAGGTCTGTCCCAGGGTGAGGCAAAGGTTCCCACTTTCTTTAATTGTTACTTAGGGATAAATAGGGAAAAATAATATCCTTTTTTTTTTTTTTTTTTTTTTTTGGCATAAGCTGGTGGGCGAAGCCGCCGTCTTTGCTGGCGGGTGGAGAAGTGATGGCAGAGGCTCTCGGGTCTGGAGTGAGGATTTCTGCAGGGAAAACGCTTCATCTCGTTGGTCGTCGGTAGCTGTGAATTTGCCAAGAGAGGGGGAACCGAAAAGGAATTTTAATTTTTTTAATTTCCTTTCCAAACAATGTTCTCTGCATTTCGAAACTCACAGGAGGTTTGCAGGAACAGTCGGCTGAATTCCCTAAATAGAAATAATAACCAAATCATATTATAAAATGGGACGGACAGAGATGCTCCGAGTGACGGACGGTCCCTCCGCCCGCGGCGGCGGCTGTTAGCGGTTCTGGCCATTCGGAATAAACAAATGAATGGGAAAAAATATAATAATCATAATAATAATAAATCCTAGTGACTCGGGAATTAAAGATGGATAGGGTAGAGGAATGCAGAGAGCAGTGACCCGGACGGGGTTGGAAAAAGCGGCTCAGCTGCCGAGGTGAGAATGCAACTGCTGGAAAGGGCTTTCCCCAAATAATAAAGAATAAATCAATAAATAAAAATTAATTTTGAAAACTGGCAAGAAAGAAGTTAAAAAGCCTCCACAATTGTCCTCTGTCCTCACGGCTGTTGTGCTTGCGAGCGGGAATAACCCGAGCTCCGGCGCACGGAGCCGGCCGGACCTGTGGGGATGCTACGCTGCCCCGCGGGCTGGATGCTGCCACCCCCATCCCCCATGGAGTCCTTGGCGTTGTTTTGTCCACTCTGACTATTTTGAACTATATGTTTAATATTTAAACCAAGACGTAAAACACGCTTAGCGTGAGGAATCGTTTCCTGATTTCAGTTCATTCTCGTTATCTGGGGTTTTGGGCGGCGGCCGAAAGAGAGAAAATGTTACTTATTTGGAGAAAAATAAAGTAATCCAAAGCAGGGTAGAAAATTAGACCTCAAATTGAAACGGGCATTATTCTTCTTTAATACTCCATGATTAGGGTTTGTGGAAGGAAAAAAACAAAGTCAATTCCCAAATAGACGGGGAAAGCCCAGCTCCGGGGGGAGCTTCAGAAAGTGCCAGGGCAGGGGATGCTACGATGTCCCCCTCTCGAGCCACACCGCAGAAAAACCCTCTCCGTGCTCTGCTCCTGCCGTGACCCACCAGCTGTAATCAGCATTCAGGAAATGCCAGGGAGACTTTGCCCCTAATCTGAGCTTATTAAGCAAAAAACCCTGCGATGCTTAAAAAATCTCAGGTAACAAGGGAACCCGCTACCGAGCGCGTGCGCCGATGATCGCCGCTTTATGGTGCTTTTTTGTTTAGGTTTTTGTTGGTTTTATTTATTAATAAAATGCAAAAAGTCAGTAGTTACCTTTAAAACACTCCTTCGGACCGGGGCTGGAGCAGTGCTACCCCTACACTGGCCCCCGCGTGTTCTCAAATTACCACGTTATTCCCGAAATATGCTTAGGGCATCACTCTGTTTTGGGGGGCTCCTCAGCTGGTGGAGGGACCCCCGCACTCTGGTCGGGCCTTGCTGCTCGCCGGGAGTTTATTTCAAAGGGGGAAAAATTTTATTTGAATTAAGAAGCAAATTCGCAGCATCCCCGCGGGCCCGGGACGCGCGTGTCTGCGTCCACCGAGCTCTTTGTACCCCGCGGCCCCGCTGTTTTCCTTTAAAAGCAGCCAAATACCCTCAAATAGCCTTTTCCCCCCCCTTGTCCCGGTTTCCCCGCATGCATCACCCCAATTCCCACCCCAAACCCGCCTGCGGTTCTCTCGCCCCGCATCTCCGTGGCTGCGGAGAAAGAGGTTGCCATATTTGCATATATGGTAATGCGCTCCTAATTGCCAGGCTTGCTGCGCTTTGCTGATCGATTTCGAGCAATCCAGAGGTTAAGGAAGCTTGGAAATAGCGCGGCTCCCCCCTTCCCCCTTGGCCCCCCT
>VXAU01000787.1:301067-311423 GCA_013399695.1 Formicarius rufipectus
TTTTTTTTTTTTTTTTTTTTTTTTTTTTAATAAGAACCTATTTTCCTCCTGTGATTTTAATAGTTTACTAATTCTGGGCTTGGGAAGAAACCGTCTGTTTTGAGAAAGACAAGGATGTTGCCACTCTTTCCTCGGCCGTTAACTGTAATTGAATTAACAAAGTAAAACTTCCAATCAGATTATGAATCAGTTAAGTCCAGGACCCAGACTACAGATCAAGGATGAACTTTCATTGCATAACCAGTCGTAGAGCATCAGGGAATCCATAAATCAATACAGATTACTGTGTTGGATTATCTGTTTAATAAAGCAGCAACAGAGCAATGTTTATTAATGGTTATTTTGCAAATACGAGTGCTGGATTCTTTTTCCTTCCCCCCCCCCTTCTCTCCCCTCTTCCCTATCTGTTATACATTTAATTTTCTTCCCTTACAGCTACAACTTGATATCAGGATTAGAAAGAAGGATATGGTGATTTGGAAAATGGTTTCTTGCAGCTTTCTTTGTTTTAATTCCCTAATATCTTTGTCCAAACACTTTCTTCTTTTAACCCTTTGTCTATGAGTATTTCTTTGAATAGACTCAAGATTCCAAGATCGGGGATGTACAAAAGATATATATATATGTATACCTTGTGTATAGAACCGTGTGAGACTAATTGGGGAACTTTATTTTGCTTAATTTATCTTCTCTGCAAATTCACGCTGGTTCTCACCCCTCTTTACTGGATTATGTGTCAACCTCTTCCTTGTGGAAAATGAGATTTTTTTACCTGCTTTACTGTAGAAGGGAATTTTGGGTCAAAGAGGTGAACTGGGTCCTTCCCACTCTCTTTTAATAGTCGGACTGGTTGCCTTAGATGCCACCTGCAAAATACAGCAACTAATTTGGAATGGTGTATTGATGTTGCTTAGAAGAACATGAAGATCTCGTGATGGATTAAGATAAAATAATCTCAGTACGGTGATTTCCAAGGAGAAAAAAAAAAAGGAAAAAAAAAAGGGCTTCATAATAATAAAGAGCTAATGCGGGTGACGGCACCTGAACTAATTTTGGAAAGGAGCAATTAGAGCTTTGTGACTTTATGAAAACCCTCTTGTGAGAGATGTAGAAATGAGCTGACTTTTGACCCATACTGGACCCGCTCGTTTTGCTCATGTGCTCCTCAGGATCTTTTAAAAAAACAGAAGGGCGGAAGAAACTGTCCCTTGTACCGCATCCAGGGAAATCTTTAGTGCTGTGTGTGCCATGAAAGATCTATCCTGCTCATATGATTGCTTGAAATTAATAAACAAGATATTTTTTCCCCCCTCACCCATGACCCTGTAATTCAGAATAATTTGGTGCATTAGCTGGGAGTTCTTGTAATGACGTGCTTGGGAAAAGCTTAAGGAAAACCTTGCCTCCATCTTCCCATGGAGGTTCACCCGGGTGCTGCTATTGTTCCTGGTGCTGTTCTCGCAGCCCATGTTGGTGGTGGCAGGGATGTAGGGAAGTTTCTACAGGCTCTTATGTGATTGCCCTCTTCTCTGTTGCCTTCTTGCTGCTCCTCCCTGGGGTGAGTGAAGCGCTGCTCTCCTGGCCAGATGGTTCAATCCCAGTTCAGAGTGGAGCATTACAGAAGACAGGGCAACAGGGAGCCAGCCCCAGAAATCATCTGAGCTTTGGTCCATGGGCAGGGAGAGAGCATCCTCCACGGACGCTCAACGTCTGAGTGTCTCATAGCGTGAAGTTGGACACCCTTGGCTTTGGTGACAGTGGGATGTCACCCTGCTCCTTCATCCTTCCCAGGCAGACAAAGCCTGGTTGCTGGTCCAGCTGGATGGTTACTGCTCCAGCCAGACTGATGGATCAAGATGTGTCTGTGGGAAGCCGAGCAGTGGCCCGAAGTTCTCGTGCAAAGGTGTATGGTGGCTCCCCAGGGGCACAAGGGACTCTTATAGTGGGTGAGCACTGGGGAGCTGCCATGTGCCATCCACCATTGGCCAGTGTCTTCGTTCAAGGGGCAGGGGGGTGGGGGGAAAGCGCCTTTTCTCCAATCAGGGGCTGGGAACAATGCTATGTGAACATCTTTTGGTGTTCCTGTGTGACCAATCGTGGTCTGTGCGGCACTGCCATAGGCTGATTTTGATGGTGTCACTTGCTTGGCTATAACAAAGGCATAAGAAGGAGTGGGGGGATGTAAACTGGGATAAGGATGAAACTCGGCCAGGAATTCAGCAAATCATGTGTGGCAGGCCTGGTCCAAGGGGCAGGATATGCCCATGCTGGTCAGTGATGGTGAGGGTAGGTTTAAAGCCCACCAGGCCTGACCTGGCTCTCTGGAGCTCATGCACCTAATTTCCAGCTGCAAAAAGCTCCCTTTAAAATGGTCATGACCCTTCCCATTCAGGGAGATGGTGGCACTATGGGGCTAAAGTATCTCCTGGTCATCACCCATCCCTTTGTGCTCCCAGCCTGGCAGAGCAAATGGGGACCAGTTTCAGCCCAACTCACTGCCCCCTGACCACTGGGTGGGTCCTTTGGGGCTCCTGCTGCCATGAGCTTTGCCACAGCCCATGGGGTCTGTGGGTGCTGTCGGAGAATATTGCTCTTCTTCAGGGTGGAGATTAATTTTTAATTTGGACTTTTGTTGTGGAGACTGATCTTTCCTGGTGGTGGGACTGGCTGCATGGCTGTGAGCTTGGCTCTCTTGAAGCCTTTTGGAATAATCTTGTAAACAGCTGATTTTCATTTTTTTCCCCCCTTTTCTCCCTGATTTGCTCCTGAAGTGCACTAGCAGTAAGCCCAGTGTGTTGGCATGACATTGATCCAAATTGCAGTTTACATGTGGCCATTTAAGCTTGCTTGGACACTATGATTTGACTGGTTAACACTCAGCACTGTCTACTCTGTTCTCACTTCTGACCACATAACTGCTGGAGACATTAATAGGAGACACATTCGCATGTTTGGGAGTGAGGGATCAGCTCTCCACACCGCTGCTCTTGCTTAGCAGCATCTTGGAGCAGGAAAAAAAAGGGGAGCAAATGAAATACTAATTTTGCCATGATGTGGCGACTCATTGAGAACGAGCCTGTAGAGATATAATTATTGAAAATTATTGATTTCATTCAGTAGATCCTCTTTAGCTCCTGTCTTTAATGCTTATGCCAGGGATGCAGAAAAGCAGTAGGACAGTTTGTCACTGAGGCCAAAGCCCTTTCACACCACTCTCATCATATGAACAATGCGTTGTGGGTCAGGGCACTGGCAAAAAGGCAGAAATTCTCATGCTGATCGGTGCTGCCACTGGATATGTACTGTGACTTTGCAATGGATAAAATTGTTATATTTTTAAATATTTGATATTAAAAAATTCTCACTTCCAAACGCTGAAAAATAATTTTTAAATGTTTCTTAAAAATTAGGATTTTTTTTGTGTTTGAGCGAAACAGACATTTCCCCACTGATGGAATTTTCTGTTGGTCTTTTCCAGTTTTAAACTGAAAACAATAGGAGGCCCTGATGGCTCAAGCCCTCCAGGTCTCCCTTGAGCACGAAGTGCCCCTTTATCTTCCCAGCATCTCCTCCCAGCACGGTCCTGCACGCCGTGGGTTGGGCAGGTACGGAATGGCACCGCAGTGCCACTACAAAGAATTCACATCAATATGATAGAAATACGTGTGTATCTATACAGTTTTGAAATATGTAGATATAATTTCTCCCTCCAAGCAAGTGCAGTCAGATTTGATAGGAGAGGGGATGTTTTTAAAGGTGCTGACATGGCAGGGATGGCAGCCAGCGTTGACTCACTCCCAGCATTGGTCCTCAAAGCTCTGCTGTTTTTGGGGTGTCGAGGTTGTGTAACGTGTGGTCCAGCTGTTCAGGCTGGGTTTAGGGGGATCTCTGTGCCAAAGAAAAGCAGGAGGCTTCCTGCCATCAATACCTACGGGGGTCAAAAATGCGAATTGAAGCCTCCAGCCGCTGGACGGGGGTTGAGAGGGGAGCAAGTCTTTGTGCCGAGAACAGAGTCTTTCCTCTTCAAACAATCAGGGCTTCAAACCCCTGAGCGTTTTCAAGGGAACGATTTTTATGTCGGGATTATGATAAACCGGCTGAGTGGGCGCGCTAAGCCGCCATAGGAATCAGATCAGGCCCTGCTTTAATTTCAGCAAGTGGCGGGTGTGTGGGAACGGAGGCTGGGGCGATGCTCGTAATTAACCGTCTGGGCTCTGGGGTCCGGCGCCCCCCGTTTCGGAGCACAGACCCAAGGAGGGGCGTGGGCAGGGCCATGCTGACCCTGTCCCCACCGTAGCGTTGCCGATGGGGTCTGACTATCGATGCATAGCACTTTACAAGGTGCTTTTTCCACCACCCTGTGATGGTTTTGGAGTGGTCGATGACGGTTTCTGTATGCCAGGAGGAGGAAAGAGAGGGGATTTCTTGATATCCCAGGGTGCAAAAGCCGGGCTGGGTGTCCAGCAGATGAGACCGGATGGGTCTCGCCGCACGCTGCCCGGAGAAGCGGGTGGTAGTGCCCCGAGGGGAGTACAGCTGGAAGGAAAATGATGAGCTCTGTGGTCTTCAGGCTGCTGGGAGGAGACTGGCGCCAGCGGGCAGGTCGCTCAGATGCAGCCGGGGTGATTGGATGTGAAAGCGGAGCCGCGGTTCTCGCCGCCCGCGCCGGCAGCTTCGCCTCTGCCCGTCGCCCGCCGCGCCGGGAGGTTTTGCTGGTCCAGGCTTGTGTGACAGCGTGATGCGGGGGCCCTAAATATAGTCCTGGGGCCACATTCCGACTTGCCCGCGGGATTTTCAGGGACAGATATAGAAAGGGACGTGTGCGTGTGAGTCCCGACACCTCCCTGCTCGCTGCCTCTCTCGGTGTAAGGGCAGGGGAAGGGGTGGCAGCCGCCGGGAGCGGGCGGGGTCTGTTGCCGGCAAAACTGTGATGGCCCTGGGTAGTTTTTCAGCGAAAGAGCCGAGACATTTTAGTTCAGGATCCCCGTGCCAGCTGTGGCGAGGGATCCCTCCGAATTCTGGGGCTAAGATTCAAGGGAAGGGGTGGTGTGGCTGTATGTACTGAAGTCTGCAAGGCTAACAGGGAGGTCTTGGTTCAGCGCTCCTGGCTGAATCCATCTCCGGTTATCATTGGATCACGGTCTCTTACTTGCTGAATAACTCCAGGATTTATCCTGATACAGCTGAGACCAGACTTGGACCTGGCATCTGTAACTGTACAGCTAAGCTCTGTAATCCTCACCCAGCAGTGACAGCCATGGCCTGAGCTCTGCTTTTGACAGCCCGGGATAGGTGTAAAAATCATTGTAATTCCACTTTGAGGGGTTTTAGTAATGCTGGAGCAAGGACAAAGGGGGTAATGCCAGGATGCTGGTGTAGGAGGAGGAAGCATCTGTGTTGGGCGCATCTGCTGGGTCTCGTGTGATGAATTTTTACAGGCAGTTGGAGGACATGAGGTGGATCTTGCTCTGGGATGAAGAGAAAATGCAAGCTGTCAGAGGAAAATAGAAAAAACACCGATTAATAAGTGTTGGGAATGAAAAAGTCTGGACACTCATTAGTGTGGTGGGATGGCCTGGCCTCACCTCAAGTCCTGTGTGTGGTTCAAGGGGGCTGTTTGGCTCATCCTGTGGCCTTGCAGTGCTTAGATTAAGGCAGGTAAACTAGGTTTAATTTGACCTTCAGCAGGTTCCTGCCTGCTGGAAGCTCAAAACTCACATTTTATTGAAAAAAAACCCACTAAAGTTCCGCTGTATCACTGTGTGAGATCTGGGCAGGGAAAGGGGGTCCCCCAGATCCTCGTCACCCTTATGAAGGCACTGGGTGCTCTTTGGGAAGGAGGAAGAGTTCTCCCTTGGGAGTCTGCTTTGTTTCATCTCTTCCTTCTCCTCTGGCTTTTAGTAAGTTTTACTATTTTAGGTAAGAGTGAAATATTCAGCTTTTATGGTATTTCATAGGAGTGGATTGCTTTAGGGATTCCCAGGCTGAACTGGGCAGGAATGTGTCTGAGCCAAGTAACCTTCCTCTGGCATCAGCAGGCACCAGCTGCTTGGGAGGAAAGTGCTTGAAACCCTACAATTATGGGATAATAGATTCTTAGAGAGTTTCTTGGCTTTTCATTACTGGGCTGGAGAGTTTATATCCCCTCACTGATCCCTGTAAAATGTTTCTGAACTTGGATGTTCTTGTCACCCGTCCCTTGGTGGTGCTGGGAGTGAGGGCAATTCTCTGGGGGCAATTCCACAGTGTCAATTGGCAGGGACTGAGCAGGAGGGAAAAAAATCCCCTATTTTCTGACATTTACTTTGCATTTTCCTCTGTGCCCCGATTTTGGGAGAGGAATCATATCTTTGAAAAAAGATGGAGGGGCACTGGCTTCTGCAGCCACATATAGAGTCAATGGGAAAGTGATAGGGAGTCAATAATGTAACTTGGATTGTTGAAGGGAATTAGGCACATGATTCACTCAGGAACTTTGATCAATCCTGCAGGGCACTGTCATTATCCAGAGGACTTCTCTCCCTGTGGGGGCCTGGCCAGGAGGTGCAGGATTGACCCCTCTGTCTGGGGGAAGGTTTGAGGGCTCAGGGTGCTGGGCTGGGCTGCACAGGGACCAAAGAGGATGGATAGCCCTGGGCCACTGGCCCACCCCACAAGTTTGCAGGCAAATGCCACTCTCTAGAAAATTTTCTCGCTTCTTCTTCTTTGTTTTGGCTTTGAACAAAAACTCCCACTAACACACACTCACATGCATTTGGGTTTTTTTTGTTTGTTTGTTTTGGTGGTTTTTGTTTTTGTTTTTCTTCCTTCTTTTTTTTTTTTTTTTTAAAGAAAAGAAGTTCTTTTCAGCCATAAGCCCATCCACCTGCAGGAGCATCAGGAAGGCAAGGTGGGGTTTTGGAGGTAAAGCTTTCCTACCAAGCTGTGCATATCCTTGGTGCTCCTTGCTCTAGAAAGCCACTGATTTTTGGAGAGATGAGCAGCAGGAGGAAGCCTGGCTGTGCTGCCTGGCCACTCTGCCTGGCTCAGCCAAGGCTCTGCCAGCACCAGAACAAGCCAGCAGAGATGATGGAGTGAAGGCAAGCTGCCTCCCCTCCAGTGCCAGGGATGGCCACGGAGCAGGTTGCCATGGAGAACGGGGATTATTCTGCGTCTGTGTGTACAAGGTGGGGGGAATATAATAATTTTTTTAACATTTTTGATGGAGTGTGATGCCATCAGCAGTCATGCTCACCCGACCTGGGGAGCTGCAACCTCAAACCCCATCCCCATCCCCTCCTCCTCTTCTTCTGCAGCCCCAGCTCCTGCCCCAGCCCCTCCATCGGACTCTTATCTCCAATAATCCCCCCGTAAGAGGGCTTTCTGCTTGTTATGACACCCAGTGAAAGCGTGGGAGAAAGATCCTTTCTTCGCCCTTGTCCTCCACAGCCAGCCACTGGCCTGAATGGGAGGCTTTTTTGTGTCTCTGTGTGCCTGACTAATTGAGCTGAAGGACTTGCGTCTGGACGGGCTTGAAAGGGACTTTTGTTGCCACTGCAGAGTTTGTGGAAGGGGAATGAGCCCTGCTTTCTTAGGGAACGCGGGTCCTGGGCAAATTTGACTCTCGAGTGCTCACGCCTCTTGGGTTCTTTGGGAAAATTAGAAAAAAAGGATGGTGGGATGGATTTTTTTTTTTTTTTTTTTTTTTGAGCAGTATTGGCAACCCCGGGCCCTGGAGAATTGAGTCTGGGGGGAAAAAAATAAATCTGACCCTAAAAGGTTTGGGGAGCTGTCTTTAAAAAAAAGGACTTGGTGAAATTAATTAAAACCGGCTAAAAATAACAGCATCGAGAGCCCTTGTTTCCAAAAATAACAGTATTGAGAGACTCAGGCTCAAAAAATAACAGTAGCGAGAGTCTCTGCCTGCTGCTTTTTTAAAGGCCCGGTAATCAACCCCTAAATTTCCCCAGTGGAAATTGTTTTGTGGTCTAGGAGCGCTTCCACATCCCGTTGCATCCCGAGAGGTGATGAGCATCAACTATCACAAGGTGGTTTGATTGGCTGCTGCAAAACTCCTCTTTTCCTCTTGCCTTTAACAGGAGCGATGAAAAGTTTGGATTCTCCCTAAAAGTGCATTAATTGTTCCTTGTTGTCCCCTGGTGACTCCTGGATGAGCTGGAGATGGTGTGGAGGAACAGGAGGGAAGCCTTCTGCTGTCTGTAATAGCCCAAACTGCAGATCTTCCTTGAAACACCCACAGTGTCCTGCTTGGTAGGAAAACCAAGAGGTTTTGCTGCGACAGTTTGGGACACTAAAGGCTCTTCTCTGTTGGGAAAACTGGTTTGGGCCACCTGGGATTGTCATCCCTGGAGGTGTCTCCTGCTGCACCGTGTCCCATTCCAAGGATTTGGTGTTTCCATGTGTCGCTGTCCAGGATATTTTTCTTCTTGCCTTTGCTGATTTTTCATGATCTGATGCTGGATTTATTTAAAGACCAGCAGCACCTTCTCCCAGCTTGTCTTTTCCACAGGGCATGGCCATGCAAAGCCTTGTGCTGAGCATCCCACCTGAAAAACACCCCTCTGGCAAGGAGAAAACAGGGTTTGGGGAGAAAATAGGACTTTTGAGGCAGAAAACTCCTTGGCATGTCGGAAAGCGTGGATAGTGGCTTTTTTAGTGGCTGGTGGGAGAAATGGGGAAGAAAGTGGCTGTATGGGTGACTTTGCTTCTGTTGCTTGTTTCCCATGGGATGTGCAGCCCCTGTGCCTTGTCAAGAAGCTGCTTGAAATTATTGTCAAGTAATGTTTCCTTTGTAAATTTTGCCCCCCCTCTTATTTTTCCTTCGTTCCTGTGGTCTTGCAGGTCCCTCCACACAAGGAATTGCTGTGGAACCTGACAGGCTCCATTACACCCTCTGTGTGGATACACATTCCCAGTGTTATTCAGCAGTTGATTTCTAATGCCAAGGGATTAAAACATTTTGAAAGTTGATTTTTTTTTTTTTTTTATGGGCTGTTGTACAGGCTACAAATGCTCACAGCAGCTGTTTTCCCACCCTGGACCCAAAGGTTGCAACTGGGTGCCTTCGGGAGTCTTCCAGGTCCAAAGAGATGCATCAAAGGATGGGGAAAAGCAGAACAGTTGGGTTTGGAACAGATGTGGATATGGGTAGTGAAACTTGACAGAGAAGGGAGGTGCAGGCGAAGAGAGGTGAATGAACAGGAGGCCTTTTAAATAAAATAAAATAAAATCTATTAAAATTTTAAAATCACTTTTGGAGATGGTGCTGAACCCCTTTACACGTGGGTGAACCTTGGGAATTTTTAAATCCAACAATTTCTACATCACTCCTTGCCAACACTGTGCTAAAACCCAACCTTGGTTTTCTGTCCTGCAGACTGAGGTTTGTGCTGTCGCAGCTCCAGAGATGCTCGTGACACCAGGTATTTGTTAAGAGCATCCTGACTTGTTTCTGTCCTGGGAAATGACAACTTTTGTGCTGTTCGGGTGCTCATGAGGCAGCATTGGAGATGTTTGTCCCCTCTGCCCCACACCAGGATAATGCAGTGGCGTATTAGTCATTAGTGAGGGGCAGCTGCCGGCGCCAGCTCCGCACCTGGGCACGGCTGCACCCCCAGCACCTCCCACCCAGCCCCTCTGCTCACAGGACTGGCCTTTCTCTGCCTCCTTTTGCCTTTTCTTTTTTTTTTTACACTTGAGATTTGCCAAAGTGCAAACCTTGAGTATATTTTACACTCTGCAATGGCCTTACCAGCCTGGGACCAGCTTAACAAAATAAAAGGTTTTTTCGTTTGGTTGTTTTTTTTGTTTTGGTTTTTGGTTTTGGTTTGGTTGGTTGTTTTTTTGTTTGGTTGGTTGTTTTGGTTTTTTTTCTTAATAGCTGACCACTTGTTCTGGGCTTATACATTTCAGAGCACACCAGCCTGACTAAACCAATCATTTTTAGAGTGCCTCTAACCAAACCCCTAAAATTTGGGAAATTATTACCCTTGCACAGATTATTTCTTCTGCTTTCAATTTCAACTNCTGGGCACGGCTGCCCCCCCAGCCCCTCCCCCCCAGCCCCTTGCCCACAGGACTGGCCTTTCTCTGCCTCCTTTTGCCTTTTCTTTTTTTTTTTTTTCAGAAGCATACTTCCCAATAATTATATTTTTTAAAAAATCAAATCACCCAATTCCAGTTTTGCAATGATATGTGAACTTGGAAATTGGGGCTTGGAGTCAAAATGAGATGAGTGGAGCAGAGCAAAGCTCCTGCTCCTGAAAGCTGAGGGCCAGAAGACAAAGAAACCAAGTTGCAAGTGCTTTAATTTTTATTATTATTTTTTAATATTATTATTTATTTATCTCCCCCCCC